>JNHV02000009.1:0-112514 GCA_001691785.3 Amanita brunnescens Koide BX004 | reverse complement strand
GGGCAGGCCTTCGACGCCCCCGAGCCCGTCAGATCCATGTATTTCTGGATCATGTTTAGGAGGAAGCAGGAGGGGCTTCACGGCGCCGGGATAAACACGGACGTGCTCTGGAGCAGCAAAGGCATGCAGACAGCGAGCAGCGTTGAGTGCGGTCGATTCGCTGGATGCATTTCCGTGTGTCTGTGTTCAGTGAGCAAGCTGAGTAACATGCACAAGTGACGACGCACGGTCGACACGCCGAGAAGATGGATATTCGTACAGTGGACAGCGAGCAGAATGGCGAGCGCATCGTCGTGGCCGGGATCGACGTCAAGCCAGACATGGCGCGCTCGCAACTCAGCCATGGACGATGAGATTGACGCGCTGACCCGCCTTGGAGAACAGCTCGTCGCCGCAATCTTCGCCGCAAATTCGCTCGACCACAACGCCAGGCTTATCGCTACCGGCGCGCCTGTCTGGTATCAGGACGATGCCGAGGGTCTGTCTCCTCTCCACGCTGCGGCCTGTGTTCAAGATACTGCACTGGTCAAGTACCTCATCGAACACGGTGCCGTCTGGAACGCAGGTACTTGTCTTTTTCAAACATCTGTCTTCTCATTCATTGCAACAAGTCGACAAAATGGGCCACACGGCCGGAGACATTGCATTATCGTACAACAATGCCGAAATCTATACCCTCATACGGGACGCCGGGATTCGCTCAGGTAATGGATAGATTTTTATGATCAATGTTGTTTGAACTCAGTGCCGGTCAGAGATGCTTCTTGCTATGCTTCCAGATCAAGATAGCGACGACTCGTCCAACATCATCCTTCGAGAAATGGACGACACCGCAGCCGGCTCCAACGCGACGTTCTTGTCATCTAGGCTTCGTTTCACGAAGGACAATTTGGGCCAGGATGTCTGTTTTGTCGATGCCGGAGGTCAAGATGTCGGTGTCATGATGGGCTGGGAAAGAGGAATCATGGAAGACACAGTCAAAAAGCTCTGCGAGGGCCACGAAAACGCCCAGCATCTGAAAATTCTCAACGTTGGATTCGGCTTGGGTATTGTCGGTCGTTTTCTTGCTCGAGCGAGACGTTCTCTCACAGGCCAGCCGCAAAGATCGACGGCCTCTTCCAAGCGCTGGATCCACCTCCAGCCCTGCACGTTATCATCGAGGCCCATCCTGATGTATTGCAGCATATGAGGAATCTTGGCTACTACGAACGTCCGGGTGTCATGATTCTAGAAGGAAAATGGCAAGAGTTTATAGACAAGGAGGACATTCTTGGCATCGGTGGCTTTGACGTCGTCTATACCGATACTTTCTCTGAAGACTACAGGGATCTGCACAAGTTCTTTGAAAGCCTGCCAGATCTCTTATCAGGTCCGGAATCCCGGTTCAGCTTCTTCAATGGCCTTGGAGCCACCAGTCAGTGATTTTCTCGGATTTTACGATACAAGCACTGATGCAGCGCAAGACTTGTTATTCTATGACGTCTACACTCATGTCGCGGAGCTACATCTCTCGGATGTCGGTCTTGATGTCCAGTGGTACGACGTCGACGTCTGCAGTGAGGACGGCGAAAACGATCGATGGGGGTCAAGTAGAGAGTATTTCACGGTGCCTCTTTATAGATTGCCTATCGGCAAAATGGAGCAAATTGTTGTCGAGTAGATTTGTCGGATGGCGATATCATTTTATCASCCGTCGACTTGGGCAATGACTAGTTATTTTGCGCTATGTTACGCAGGCAGCTGCTACTTATCATTCTAGCAGTCTCGTCATACGGAATTAGAGTCTGGAATCCCGCTTGTGCCGTCTCTCATAGCCATTTGTACATTATGCGATCCGAGACTTACGAATATTATGGCGATCCTCGTACATTTCTTCTCAGTATCTCACGCGATTTGGAATTTCGGGGCAAGCAAGATAATTACTAGATAGACAGAAGTATGGGACTCGTGAGGGATCATAGCATGCGCGCCCTCACCTAGTCTTTTGATCAAAAGTCCCGTCGCGCGCCATGACAATCTTTAGCTTGTACGTATATGATAGGTGAGCTGCGCGCGTCTGGAGCCGCGAACGACAAATAACTTATACCTGGCGCGACAAGACACTGCATCTGCGTCTACTACCAAGACTGGCACCGCACCAAGCGTCCAAAAGTAGCCACGGAGAATGGGATCTTGCACGCCGTGTCTCGAGCAGTGACGCCCGCACCAGCCGCGGTAGCAGATGCCCCCGCGTCGGGATTCAACAGCCCGCGAAACACCCTCTCGTCGAGCACCGGCGTGGTAGTGGCGACGAACGACGCAAACCTGCCGGCCCAAGGTTCCAACCAGGCTTCTGKGACGAACGCCCAGCAGGCGTCGTCTACCGCGCTCCCGTTCGATGAAGAAGCGAAACTGGTGTATGGCGTCGTCCTGTCCTTGCGCAACATGGTCAAAAAGTTATCGGGACGGTGAGTCGTGCTTGTCTTTTCAGAGGGTTCGCACCGTGGCTCACGTCGTCGTCATCATCCAGCGACGAACAGTTTTTCGCGTACAAGACATCGGCATACAAGCTCCATTTATACGAAACGTTATCCGGCTACAAATTCGTCATGCTGAGCGACCCAGACACAGATACTCTGCGGCCGGTCCTGCGACAGATCTACGCAGGGCCCTTCATCGACTATGTCGTTCGCAACCCTCTCTCCACGATGGACTCACGGACGCACGGTATCGATAGCGAGTACTTCCGCGCGAGCATCGATCGCTACATAAGAGGCTTACTGGCATTCTCATCATAACCGATTGTCCGCGATGGCTAGCTACCCAAAGAATGAAAAGAAAAGAAAAAGACACAAGTTACGCCATGAGATGATCATTCCTCTTGAATAATTGATAGATATGTATTGGTATGTCAAGCTTGATTGGTATCGGTCCCCTCCTGCTTTTCCAACTGTTGCCGGAGTGTTCGAAGCAGAGATGTTTTCATCTCGCGTTCGGGAGCGTTCTCGCTCTTGTCGTCAGTATCGCCTGCAACGGCCTCGTCTARTGCCAGCTTGGTTTGACCAAGCCGTAGCATGTCTTCTTCTATAGTGCCCCTCGAAATCAGTTTGACAACGTCTACGTCGCGCTTCTGCCCTATTCTATAAGCACGATCCTGTGCTTGTTTATCGTTATGAGGATTGAAGTCTTGATCGAACCTACTTTTGTATAAGAAAGGAATAGAAAGGAGGAAAAAAATAATCGCACATAATTACAACCGATGCTGCTGTGAGATTGATCCCCATTCCTGTCGCAGAGCAAATATATCGACGAGCTATGCAAACAAAAGAGTAGACTCACCACCGGCTTTCGTCGAAAGTAGAAAGACAGGTATTGAGCTGTCCTCGGTGAACTCGTCTACGAGTGTCTGCCGAACATCTACCGGCGTGCTCCCTGTGAGAACAAGATAATGTATTTGCTTGTATTTTAATACGGCTTGCAGAATATCCAAAATTTGAGTGAACTGCATAGCATTGGCACAGAGCGAAAGCGATCATTTTTTGGCGCTTACTTGAGAAAAAATGAGAATTTTGCGACCTTCATTATTATAACGGGTCAACAGGTCAAGAAGCACCTTAACCTTTCCCGCGTCTAGATAACAGTCCTCCTTTTGAAGGAACTTTCGCGTAGACTGCATCACCAGTCAGCACATCTGTCGAAATGCAAACCAATTCAAAGACCTTGTAGGTGGCGCAGAACACTTGTAACTCGGCGTCAGTCATAACTGACATGTCCTCTTTAACAAGGTCAAAAATAGCGCCTCTCTTCTTGAAGTCGGGCTCCTTGAGAAGATGTTTTGTGATGCCCGATAAGACGTCGTCGGTGAATTGTGTTCTGAACAGCATGGGGTGAGAGGCTGCCTTTCTAAGGTCCATCAAAACATTGGTGCTGTTCTCCACATAAACCTTGTTCTTCTCCTTGTTGTTTGCTTTGGGTTTCTTTTTGGTGTTCTTGGCACGGCCGTTGGGTTGACCAGTATCTTCCGTGTCAGTTAGTTGCTTGTCCGCGTCGATGATAGTCTTGCGGGATCGTTGAAGAGTGTCCGTGTAGATGGATTTCTGCAAGGAAGTCATCTCACACCACTCAATACGTTCTGTCTTGTTAGGAAGATCCTTTAGCACTTGATCCTTTCTTCTGCGAAGCACGAACGGCGTCATCATCTTTTTCGCCCTGGAAATTCTTTCCTGGGAAAGCAAGGTGACTTTTGAGTCGCCCTTAACTTTGAAGATGGCACGTAATGAATCTAGTGAATCCGCGAATCGATTCGGTAGAATGAAGTTCATCAAAGACTAACGATACATTGTAAGATCCAGTTTCGTTTGAAATAGAAAAAAAAGACATACAACTAGCTCTTGTAGGTTATTCTGGAGCGGAGTACCGGTGAGAAGTAACCTCCAGTTGGAGCCAAATCGGAGAAGTGATTGATAGCGCTGAGACTGAAAGTTTTTGAGCACATGTCCCTCATCATAGACGCAGCACTGGGGTAGTAGTCAGTCCACGCCTAGTCCAACATGGCTACATATTACTCACATCCCAATTTATCTTTCGGAAAAATTTACGATCTCGCTCGTCCCCTTGAGCAAGGTTGTACGTTGTGATCAGGACGTCCCATCCTTTTCCTAGCTTGCTATCACAAAGTTGGCTATCAATCAAGGTTTGTCTAAGTAACGGGCGGTCCTCCTTGCCGGCATAGTATGTTTGGATGGATATTGACGGCGCAAAACGTGCAAATTCACGGCACCAGTTTTCTAGTGTGGATGATCTACGGTGGCTCAATCAGAATGTAAGGCGATTGTCTGCAGGCAATCCGTCACGCACGGGACAACCACGAGATGAGGCCCTTTGTTCCCTCTTTCCTTCAGGAACGCAAAGAAACTAATGACTTGTATAGTTTTGCCCAGACCTGAAAAGGGTTCAGCAAGGATAGTGCAATATCCAAAGAGTTTACTAACCCATCTCATCTGCCAGAATACAGCTCAAGTTGCGGCGGTACAATAAATTCAGCCAGTTCACGCCAAGTAATTGGTACTCTTTTAGCTGGACAGAGTCAGACAACAACGACGGCTGCGCAGTAAGAAAATCCTTTGGCCTCTCCCTGGAGGAAGACATGGAGTGGAGACTAAGAGCACCATCGTCCTCCTCCTGCGACACGTCCTGTTTAGCCTTTCCCTTATCATTTGCAGAACCCACAGTCCACGACGCAATAGCGGCACGCAGAGAAGCGCCTATCCTCTCACAGTCTTCTAGTATATCATCCACGGCACCGTAGCCTTTGAACATGGCTGTGCACTCCTCAAATAATCTAGGACTAATGCCGGCGGGACCGGCTTTCTTCTTGCCCTGACCTAGCTTCGCATTGAGGTCATCAATGGAGTCGAAGGGACGTAGCTTTGTAATAGCATTGGCCTGCTCAGAGGAACATCCTTGCAAGATTGAGGTCAGACAAGAATCAAGCCAACATACATGGGCTTACCTGTGAATTCCTGCAGAGCTTCTGGACCTGATGTGTTAAGGTAGTTGAGCGCTCGCATCTCATCGCTCGTGCCCGACCGGTTCCTCCTCGCGTCGTTGTCGCTCTCCTCGTTTGCCTCTGAATCCGAGTCGATGACCATTTTCTTGAGTCGTTTACGTTGGGGAGGCCTAATGATGGGCGTCTCTGGAGATAATGGGCTGATTTCCAAAGGCCGTTTAGAGGAGGGTGGAGTTGACACGATAAGGGTGCTATTTTCCAGATTAGATCTGTTGGCATAGATCATGGACTTCTTGCCCTTCTCCTTCGCGGCAGCTCGACGAGCGCGGGACTCTTCGTCGAGGCCGTGGACACGACCCATGGCATCTTGCAGCAATTTGCTACTGGGAGAAGGAGGCGACCAGCTCGGATCGCCCAGCAGGGCTGTCGCCCGCTTGACGTCACCGTTTGCCTGCACCCAAGCGGCATGGACACGGTCCGGCGCATACTGGGGCATGGTGTATTTGAAGCGAATGAATTTTGCCTCGTCCGTCAAAGTGCTCGCTACAGAAGAGCTACTCGGCGAAGGTGTGAGCGGTATCTTGGTCAGGCGGGAGGTTGACGGGCCAGAGACCACCTGCACTTCCGGAAGGGARTCGTCCGAAGTCACCGATTGGATATCAGTGCCACCAGATGCGATCCGGCGTCTATGAGTGGCGCGGCGTATTTCCGGCGATGATAGGACGTCCATCGCATCGAACGCGTCCTCCGAAGGACCGCGATTTTGTCGCTTGCGCGGCGGGCCTTCGTCTCGCTCTGTGACGGAGGAGCTAGAGCTTTCTGTTCCGAAGCGTCCGTTACGAAAAGACGCGTTGGCTGCGCCGTTGAAGACGAAGCCGCTCGGGGCACTGAGCGGATCGACAGAATGATTCCACTGGGGATGTGACCAGGCGCCGTTAGGAGGGCGAGAGGGCTGTACCGAGGCGAGGTCATGGATGGGGGTCTCACTGTGGGGATAATATGGACGGGACTGAGTGTCGGGACGCAGGGGACTGGAGTTCGGGACGAGGACAATTGCATTTGAGGACGGAGAGACAGGGAAAAAACGGGAGGAAACGGTCGCATCGCGCGACTGAGGCGGCGGCGCAGCGTAGGACTGATGACAGGGCGGCGCTGCGGGCACCGGGGACGGGGAATGGCGTACATTCTTACTCAACCTGAGCTCTTCCAGCGCTGCTCGCTTTCGACGGCGTAAGAATACAACAGAAAAACGTCCAATAACTACTGACTTTGTTACTCGCTGAAGCCTCGGTGCCCGAGTACATGGTGCTATGTTATGCAGCGAGGAATGCCTGGGACCAGTTCTGCCAGCGGACGTCCGCTGGTGATAAGTCGCTGAGTGAAGGCGTCGGAGAGTCAATTCCCCGGCCTGCAATGTCATATAAGTATCTTGTCGCTCTTGCCTGCTACGCTTCCTAGCTCGTTGGCTACACTAGATATCCTGAAACTATCCTATATGTGTCTGCACGCTGCTCCTGACAGCCAGTAGCAGAGCGCCAGCTCAGCGCCCACTCCAACTCCGCACGGCCACCCGCGCACAGCCACCAACGCTGTAACGCACCACCATGCCAGACGCCTTGGATATGATTCTCTTTTTCGCCACGCTCGCCCTCAGCATAGCCATTGCTGTTCCTCTCACAGGCGTCTTGGTCCGCTACAGAGCAAACTACAATCCAAAAGGCCTCCAGCTCGATGCAGAAGGTGGCGCGCAGCCGTATACTGGCCCCATCATCAGGTCCTATTTCACCATGTTTGCCAGAGTGTACAGAATTGAGGTAGGTCGTGTGCCATTCATGGCTGTGTTCCTGACGACTTTCTCGAGTAGGGCGTCCCTGGACTATACAAGGGTTTAAGTAAGTTTCTTAGCAACCGAACAGAAGCCAGGCATTGAATTTGGATGTTCATTAGTCCCAACAACTCTGAGCACCGTACTCGTATCTGTGTTCCTGTTGGCTTTCTTCGATGCTCCCAAGTTGCGACACGGAACCTACAAAGCTCCAGACGTTGGAGTCTTGGTTGAGTCGTCCCGCACCCTTTCCTCGCCGCTCACTCATTCGTGCTAGGCTACCCTTGGATATAGCCTTGTCGTGATGTTCCTTGCCCTTCCGACCGTCATATTGACTTACAGGTATTGCTGATCAACATCATCTCGACGAAACTCGAGAATTCACATGCATTTCCCCTAGAGCCATCACCACGCCGTACCTGTTGTCATATTTCAATCTAAAGCAATCTCTACGCGTTCTACTGACGCCCACCGAACGTCGTCGTCCCTGGGTTATTTATCTCACGCCGGGATTGTTGCCCGCCCAAGTTTTACACATCAGCGTCGTCGTGCTTGGTCTTGCACCTCTGCGCCGATTCTTCCTTCCTGCGCTTGCAGATCCATCCCTGCCTGTCTCAGATACTTCGGCGTTTAGTTTGATTATCTACTCATGCATCGTTGTGCTGGGCGCCGTGATTCTTACACCGTTGGAAGTGATTAGCACACGACTAGCTATTCAGCGCAATCATGCATCTGCAGAGTACAATTCCGTCTCACAGGAAGCCGGAGGAGAAACTGAGAATGTTCCCGACTACGGTGGTGAGGAGGATGTAATTGGGTGCGCGCTATGCTGTGCTGGTATGCTTTTGCTAACCCACTTTCAGGCTCCGGAGTGAAGGGGACCCATATCTTGGGCTGTTGGACTGCGTCAAGCGGATCGTCGATGAGGAGGGATGGTTCACGTTATACCGCGCCTGGTGGCTTACTCTTATGGGTGGGCTGGTGAGTACCTTTTCATGAGTAGACAGTATACGTAGGGCTTCAAGTTGTAATTCCACACATACCGTGACATGACATTATACGTGACATGTGTGATAAGGGGCTTAGTAAGCGCTTTTCTGGCAGTTCTCCGCTGTGAACAAACTCGGCTAGAAACCATCTCCCGCGCTCTTCACCATGGCCTCGCATTTGGTATGTCTATACTCAATACCCTGCCTGATTCACGCAACTGACTCGCGCGTCCCAGGCGAATATCTTTGGTACCGAACAGGACCGAGTCAACTGTTCTTTCTACTATAAAGCACGTATCCGCGTTCTTTTCGTATATGCGGCACTGACTGTTTTCGCTAGATTGGCGCATGTCGGCACGGAGATCGCTGCTCGCGAAAACACATAAAACCACCCTTTTCGCAAACAATTTTGCTTCCAAACGTTTACCACAACCCTGCGCACGATCCCGTCTGCAAGCTGACCGAGAAGGAGCTTCAAGAGGGCTTCGATGCAGTTTATGAGGACTTGTACTGCGAATTGTCCAAGTTTGGGCACCTTTTGGAGCTGCACGTAAGTATATTCTGTTACGTGTGAAAGRACGTTGGTATTAATATTGGCAGGTCTGCGACAACGTCGGAGACCATCTTATTGGCAACGTGTATGCGCGCTACGAATGGGAGACGGAAGCACAGGCTGCTGTAGACAACTGTAATCAGAGGTGGTATGCTGGTGAGTATCCTGTTTTGTTCCGCTTTTTAATTTATCCAATATCTTGTCCTCAGGACGACCTCTTTATGCTGAGCTGTCCCCCGTCACGGACTTTAGRGAAGCTTGCTGCAGGCAGAATGAAAATGGGGAATGCAATCGTGGTGGCTTTTGCAACTTTATGCACCTCAGGCTAGCGTCGCCCGAGCTTGTGAAGGAACTCCATCACGGACAGAARCTCGACAGGAAACTTCATCCACCCAAAGTTGAACACGGCGGAGGTTGGGAACCCAAGCCAAGGGAAGGAGGACGTGGTAGGAGTGGAAGCCCTCATCGCCGCGGTGGGCACAGTGGTGAGGATAGATGGACAAGGAAGTAGGCTATAGGTATGGGACATTGRACTTGTCAATGTTATTGTAGTGTTTATTTCATACGTTATCTCAGAAATTGGGYTGCATTCAAATCAATTGACCGTGATATTCTTCCCGACCTCCTTCCCGCAACAACTGTGGCCATTGAACGAAGAATCTGCCAAGACGATTGAATGTCGAGTTAGTCTATTGTTGATGAATAATACCTATCTACTAGTGGCAGAAGAAGCCGTCCCGAAAGAGATAACGTTTTGACGCGGGCGAATGACTCGACGTAGATTATCTTGGGAGCTGAGAGGCCCAGGAACTTGGTTGATGCAGGGCATAAGCCTGAATCATGCTGCGAGGAGGAAAGACGCAACTTTATTCACATAAACAGCTATGCATAGAGCGACACACGTCCCGGGTCCGTTGAGCAGCAGCAGATCTGCAAAGGCCGGTTTCTTTGCGACCAATGGCTCCACCATGACATAGTAAATACATGAGGCAAGTGATAAAAGTGCACTCGGTGGAGTAGTCAGTAGAGATTGGTGAACGCGTCGTGCGCGAGGAATGACAAGTATTCTGTACGGTTCTTCTGAATGCTTGAACCTTTCTAGATCTGCAGCCTTCTGCGCGCTTAGGATGTCGCCCTCGCTGATGATGTACGTTCGAGATCTATACCGTTGAAAGTCGAGTGCAGAGACGAGCGCAAGTGCCTCGGCCGTATGGCCGCCGGAGCCGAGGAACACGGCAAGACTGCAGGGCTTATCCTTGCGCTGCGACTTTACGCGCTCTGGCCGACTTCGAGGGAGGATAAAATAGATGCGGGCAACGGCCAGCAACACGAGCACGAAGAGCATGGCTTGCCACATTTGGCAATTACACTCCGGACGCCATGGTCTCCGCCGTGACATCCGTCGACGCGCAGATGGTCAGCGACATCCGCAGGGCCATCAAAGAATCTTCGGAAAGAGGCCTGGCGGTTGCTTCGAAATGGTGCGCCATCCAGTGGTATTTTGGTTCTTGGACGCTGATGTTCTCGCAGGGCATCAGAGCTCCTGCTTTCAATACCGTCGAGCAAGAGAATGGTCTCCTCGGGGACGAGCACGTTCCAAACCTCGACTCCAGCTCGGACTCGGTCGCCTCATGGCGGCTCGCCAGCTCCGTCGCATGCCTTGGCGCAATTGTCCGCGACGCCGGCTGCTTTATCGTCCGAAGATGCCGAGCTCGATTTGGAGAGCCAAGAGGAGGACGTTCTAGTTGCTGCACGCGCCTGCATGGATGCAAGAGAATTTTCACGCGCAATCCATTTGCTAAGAGAGTGCAGAAGCACAAAATCCCGCTTCCTGAGTACATACTGTCAATTTATTGTGAGTCGTCCCCAGGCTCCTACACGCGCGACTGGGTAAACAGGATGAAAAAAGGCAAGCGAAAAGGGAGCTCAAAGAGACTGGCATAAGCTGGACAGTGAGTCTTGTACACCGTCGATAGGCACCGTCTGAGTTTATCGAGGTAGACAACCGTCACCAGCCGCCAGTGCCCATAAACACATGTCTGCAAGATCTTCTTGAGACAGTTAAAACCGCCACCGATCCATGGCTCTTATTCCTGTACGTGTTCCGGATTTTGGTTGTTCGCTCTAACCTGTTGTAGGAAAGCGCTATTCTTGTCGCGGTTGTCCAGACGAGAGGAAGCCATCGAGAGTGCTCTRTTGTCAATATTAGGATTTCCGTGGAATTGGTCTGTGTGGTCACTGCTAGGCAGTTGCATTGGCGATGGAGAAGAGGTGATTTGCAGCTTAAAAACACGGTGCATTTCTGACTTGGGACAGTTGTCCTCCTTGGTTCAACTGCTCCCCTTACCACCCTCACACCCTTTGGTGCACATGTTCCAGATTAAAACTCTGAACGAACTTCACAATCCCTCGGAGCATGAATTAAACTTGTGTGATAGATTGCTCAGTCGGGACTTTTTCCCTGATAGTCTTTGGATAATGAGCTTGCGCGCCTGCGTCTTGTATCATCTGCATGGTTCGTCCGTCCGTTTTCTGTATTTGTCTTCTGATTTGTATCAGATTTCCCTCAGGCGGAGGATCAGTTTGAACGCATTCTGGCGCTGAATCCATATCGCATTGACGATATCGATGTGTTCTCAAATATTTTATACGTGACGGATAACAGATTAAAGCTATCTAAGCTTGCACATGAATTCCTTGCATTGGACAAGGATCGTCCAGAAGTGTGCTGTTTGGTTGGTAGGCTGTGATCTCCATGTTCGGTTCTAGAGCTGCGCCGATGGTGTTATGCAGGAAACCATTATTCACTTCGTTCAGAGCATGAAAAAGCGGTCAAATATTTCAGGCGTGCTACGCAGCTRGACCGGACATATCTCTCTGCGTGGACACTGATGGGGCATGAATATGTTGAAATGAAAAACTCTCATGCTGCAATTGAGGCCTATCGACGAGCAGTAGGTATGGTCGTTCGGTCTCATGTATGAGAAACGGATTGACGCGGATTCGCCTAGACGTTAACAGAAAGGACTACCGAGCCTGGTATGGCCTCGGCCAAGCATATGAGCTGCTTAGTATGCATCATTACGCATTACAYTACTATCAACATGCTACTGCTCTAAGGTGCGTATTTATTACCTGATATGCTAAGAGATTGATTTTTTTGAAGACCTTATGACGTACGACTATGGCAAGCCCAGGGAATCTGCTACGAGGAGATAAGAAGGTATGGCGACTTCATCAAAATCGATTGTTCGTTTCATGCATATGTCTTTCCTAGATATCGGGAGGCTATTGAATGCCTCAAACGCGCACTTATCCCAGCAGATCCTCGTGAAATCACAATCAATTTTAAACTTGCAAAGCTCCATCAGCTGCTGGACGAGCCCGCCGAAGCCATTGCATACCATCGCAGAGTGGTAGAGGTGTGCCAAACAGACAGTTGAGTGGTTTATGCTGTGGTTTTGATCGGGCACTTAGCTCTCATTTAGTGCGTCCTATTCAAGACTATTCCAAGTCAAGTGTGGCAGTGGCAGAGTACCAATTACAAATTCCCGATGGAGATCTGCTACTGGCTAGAGAATATTTGGAACGAGTAGCGGGCAGCAATGCTGAAGAAGCAGGACACGCAGGAGAATTACTGAAAATTGTCAAAATTGCWTTGGAGGAAAAAAGAGGTGATGGACCAGCTAGGAATAGCGTCGATGTAATAGTATAGGACCGACCCTAAATAGCATACTGTGGTCACGGGCTCTAGACAAATCCAAAGCACAACAAAGCAAGCGAGAAATGTCGCAAAGCCTCAATTCGCCTTTTGCTTCTCAATTATCTACTGCGAGCGTCAACCAGTCAAATCCTGTGTCGCAGAGCATCGTCCAGGTCATTGCCCAGCCCCTCGCGTCAGCGACGTCTGCTGGGCCTTCGACATGGCAACCTCCGTCACACTGGAACGTWGATCAGAATGTATCTCCCTACCAAGCCAAAAATTCCGCCAAGCTCAAGTCGCGCCCACCAGAAGAACAGGAAATCATCGTCCAGACTGCTGCAAGGTCTGTCTCTCTGTTGCCGCTAATAAACGCACTCTCAAGCAACACCTTCCCGTAGAGTCGCGTCGCGTTTAGTATCCGACCATGCAGCCATATTGAAACCTGACGTAGATACCCCCTTCGTGGACTATGCAGACGTTGTGAACCGGCTGCTTCCGTATCATGTTTTTCAGCAACCTCAAGAAGACCTCGCCAAAATCATACATGATAAAAAGGGGAAAGGGAAAGCTACCGAGAATGATCTTGGAGCTGAAATAGCTGGTCGGTGACTGTATCCTCGAATGGGCCGCTGTTGACTCAAGCTCCGTGTCAGAGACTAAATTTGCTCTGGAATGCTTCAGACGCAAAGAAGCTTTGAAAAGGAGATTCAGAAAAGCAGCAGCGCGAGCCGCACAAGTGGGTATATGCTGTCATGTGTTCGACGCAGCTGACCTGTCGATCAGCGGGAGGCATTCGATGACCAAGCATATGTTCTGGCTCAAGCCATTTTGGATGCGGACCGAGTGGATATGACCTGGCTCAATAACGAGCTTCGAACTGCAAGGACAGAGTTGGACAAGATTGAGAAAGACAAGCGCGCAATCGCCAGCGCATCGCGCGCCACCACAATGCAAAATGCATACGCTCACTATTACCGCAGCTATCCCTACGCCTATGCTCAACCATATGGAGCATCGGCTTCCGTTCCTCCGAGTTCCATGTCAACATTTTCCGTCGCTCCGACAGTGCCGTCACCCGTGACTGCGCCGTATCAAGCGGGCGCAGCTATTCCCGTCCAACTGCCTGTCGCATCGTTGCCTGCTTTGCATGCCCTTGGTATCGTGCCTGTTCCCGCTTCATCCCTGCCAGAGGGTCAACCTCAACCTCCTGCTGTCCTCCGCGGATCCACATCCAACGGAACCATGCTTAGTCTGGAAATCAACGTGTCCTTACTGCAATCGGCGCAGATGAGTGGATTGGCGATGGTACTAAACTCGTTAATGTCTCGAGGTAGTGTCGGAACGAGTACCGGCGCTACATCCCAGTCCCCGGTGACGCCGAAGACAAATGGGGGGCCGGCAGGATAGCCTGGTGTCCCGCGCTAATTGTATATAGTCGAGTTACCGAGAAGAGCAACCTAATCAGACGTGGTGGATAAGTTATGACCCGGTGGCATGTCATGCGTTGTCCACTTGTTCGGTTGATTCTAGTTGTTCTACCTAGTCAGTTCTGCCACACGTCTTTCATTAATTTCCTGCGCTGCAGGTCATGCCCAGCATCTCAGTGCCGGCGGCGAGTGATCCTCTGGCCCCTCCTTCGTCAACTTCTTGGAGGCGGAACAGATTGCTGAGCATCGGGAGCAATGCCACCTCACCAGATGACGACGTAGGTGACGTTGAAAACGAGGACTCTCCGCTGCTCACACGCCCCCTCACTGAATATTCTCCCCTGCAAGAAACGCCTACTTCCCAAACTTATGGCACGCTTGCCTCATCAATCGACGAAAACCGGTTTAGTAGACGTTCCTTAGCAAACTTCAAAGGGGCATCTAGACCTACATCTATTCCACTCTATCGATCCTTGACCAACCCTGGCGCGCAGAACTCAGGTTTTCGCGACCTCGCCTCTCGGTTGAATGCGCAACGCCCAATATCTGCGTACGATGCCGCTCTCCGCACAAAGGGCGACAGTGAACAGGACGCCGATGCTAGAATCAACGGCATCCGCGTCTGGTACTCATCCTACTCATCGATTGACTGGTTACACGACGCCATCAAGGATTCCGTCCGCTTCGCGAAGCTGAGAAGGCGCAAATCCGTCCGTGCTCGCATACGCCTGTTCGTTGACAAGAGCCTTGGGTGGGTCATCGTGACCATAGTTGGCATCTTGACAGCCATTGTCGCCTTCCTCGTCGTGCGCAGTGAACAATGGTTGTTCGATCTTAAAGACGGCTATTGTGGACACTCTTGGTGGTTGCCAATGCGCTTTTGCTGCCCTATTCTGGATGATGCCTTCCGGAGTTCAGCTCTGGAAGCTTGCTCTGGATGGAGAACTTGGGAAGAAGTTTTTTCATATAGCTCAGACGAACCTCTATCCGAAGTGATTCGATATGTAGCCTACACGATACTTTCCGTAAGACCTTCTAGCTTGCTTATTGGTCACGCGAGTGCTCAAAAGTTTCTTCCTCAGATCATATTTGCCCTAACGTCGTGCTTCCTCACCATCCGCCTAACTAAATCAAGCACTTTCGTTACCCGCAAGGAGTCTGGAGTCCTGTCCCCGTATTTTCAAGATTCAAAGGAGCAAGAAGGCCAGAGCACCCGAGCTAGACGAAGTATCATGTATTATGTAGGTGGCGCATATGAAAACGTACAATTATCCAACCTGACTGTTCTTTAGGCGGCTGGCAGCGGGATACCCGAGATCAAAACCATCCTATCAGGTAACACAGTCAAGTGACCCCCATCCACTTGCTAAATTTGTGCAAGGCTTCGTCATCCATGGGTATCTCGGCGGGCGTACCTTATTTACTAAATCCGTTGGCCTGGCACTATCTGTTGGTTCCGGACTGTCATTAGGCAAAGAAGGACCGTTTGTGCACATTGCTAGTTGCATCGGCAATATAGTCAGTCGTTTCTCTAGTAAATACGAGAACAATGAAGGTCGGCTCCCGAGTTCTTCCTGCCTTACGTTTATCTGATGCTGTTGAAGCCAAGCGAAGAGAGATATTAAGCGCGGCTTGTGCAGCAGGGGTTGCTGTGGCATTCGGGGCGCCTATCGGCGGAACACTGTTCAGCTTAGAGGAGGTATCGTATTTCTTCCCGCCAAAGGTGAGCCTGAGAGCCTTGGCATGCATCATTGATCCTAATTCCCATGTTAGGTTATGTGGAGAAGGTCAGTGATGTGCGACATCATCGGATGAAGGCTAGATTCCTCGATAGCTTTTTCTCCGCTACTATCGCCGCTATTACGTTGAAGGTGCTTGATCCTTTTGGTACTGGTAAATTGGTCTTGTTCCAGGTTACATATGACAAAGTATCGGGCTTCATTTTGTAAAACAGCATTTGATAACCGTGTCCATTCTAGGATTGGCATTACTATGAATTTCTTCCATTCCTTTTGCTGGGAGTGTTTGGTGTATGCCATCTTATCTTCGAGGTATTCCTGCTGACGAACACGTACACAGGGAGTTTACGGGGCTTATTTTTCAAAGTTGAACGTCCGCTGGTCCAGAGATGTTCGTGGCAAAAGCTTTTTAGGTTCGCATGCTATGCTCGAAGTTTTCATTGTAAGTTCACTTGACATCTACCTATGCCTTATCNGTAATTATACTCTCATAGATCACGCTCGTTACCACCTTTTTATGCTTCCTCAACCCCTATACGCGCATGAGCGGTACTGAACTGGTTTACACACTGTTTTCGGAGTGTAAACCTGGGAATAGTCACGAAGGGTTGTGCATCGTCGACCCTGGGTCGTTTCACACAACCTGGCCAGTTATTCGGGCCATTGGTGTGGCAATGATCGTTAAAGCTGCGTTAACCATAGTCACATTCGGCATCAAGGTTCCTGCTGGTATTTTTATTCCCACCCTCGGTGTGGGGGCTTGTGCAGGCAGGATATTGGGCATAGGAATGCAATGTTTACAACTGCAGTATCCGGATGCTTTTTTGTTTCGTTCATGCAAAGGGGATCTCGGGTGTAAGCTACAAATATTTTCTGGCTAACGATTTTCTGATGTTTCATCGGCACAGGTATCGTTCCTGGTCTTTACGCTATGTGTGGGGCAGCCGCTGCCCTGTCAGGTGTTACTGTAAGTCTAAATATAGTGATGATCTGTCCCATACTCAAACAGGATAGCGGACTACTGTATCTCTGGCYGTTATCATGTTTGAGTTGACAGATACGCTTACTTATGCCGTACCAGTCATGATCTCGGTCTTGGTCGCGAAGACTGTTGCCGATATTCTGGAGCCCAAGGGCATCTATGATTTAGTCATAGACTTGTGCCAGTTGCCGTACCTAGATTCCAAGCACGAGTACCTATGGGGAAGCCTGCAAATTAGCGACGTGGTGCGTCACATGGCCTTCATATCTTTATGGTCCCCAAATCTGACGGTTTCTGGATCTCGTAGACCGTAAGAGATGTAGAGGTTATTCAGTTAGATAGAAAGAATACCGTCAGAAGCTTACGTGATCAGCTGCTCAAGCGTATGGCACTGGGCCATGACGACAGCGGCTTTCCTATCCTCAGGAAAGACGTGAATGACGATGACGGTATGAGATTGGTCGGATATATTGGTGCCAATGAATTGGAGCACGCGTTGAGTACGTTTGATCATTGTTTACCTGTTATTCTTTCGTTAATACATCTTCAGGTATTGTAGCTGATAACGGCGATGATGAAGTTCACTTTCACACTGCATATACCCATGATCTAGCGGCTTCATCCATATCGTCCTTGTTCGACGCTGCGGACAGCAATCCAAGGGATCCATTTGACTTTACACCATTCATGGACCAGGTACATCATTACTCTGGCTCGTATGGAGCGATTCAATCTAATAATGTGACTAAAACAGGCACCACTGACGATGCAGTCCAATTCGCCCATGGAAATGTTACATCAATTTTTCGTGAAGCTAGGGGCCAGATACGTGATTATAACAGACTCCGACGGTATTTGTGGGTACCATTTCTATCAGACGCGGCTACAATCTAAATTTTTCTAGATGAGGGGCTCATCGATAAAAAGACCTGGCTAGCCTTTCTGAGCGACCTGGAAGAAAAAACCTAATAACGGGTTTTTGGCATATTTTAAATTGCTTCAACAATTCAACTTACATCCGCGCTATCCGAGGACCCTTTGTCATACAATGTCACTCCTTATGGATTGTAAATTCGTAACCCCAGTATATATCATAACATCAGAAGCATGTACCTTTCACGCACATCACTAGTCTCGGGTACGAGACTAGCACAGTACATTGTGGTAGTAATTGATGTGCATTTATTTACCTTTGTTTGAAACTCAAAGCATCGCGCATCCACCCACGCAACACAAACTTGATATTGCTGAAGCCGACGTATCATCATGGCCACCGCAGGACTTGGAGTTCCTGTCAAATTACTGCATGAATCTCTTGGACATGTCATAACAGTTGAGCTCAAAACGGGTCACCTTTATCGTGGCAAACTGGCGGAGGGTGTGCAACGGATTTTCCTCGCTTAGGAGCCAGGGTACTGATTCGCATACCGTGCAGCCGAGGATAATCTGAATATATCACTAAAGGACATCACCGTGACGGGAAGGGATGGTCGTGTATCGCAATTGGAGCAGGCGTATATCAGAGGTAGTGTGGTGCGATTTTTCATCGTGCCAGACATGCTGCAAAATGCCCCAATGTGGGTGTTCGGTTATGCACTAGATGCTCATCCACTAACTGCGATCGAACATAGGTTCAAACGTGTCGGACCTAATGCAATGCGGGGTCGTGGTATCGGAACGGCCCGTGGTCGTGCAACGATCATGAGGGGTATGTCCCTTTTACTGATTTGGCGGGACTTTGACTAACAAATCTTTTTCAATTCATTCAGCGAACGGTATGTGGTTATTTTTTCCCTCCAGGGACGTAATGCGCTGAACCATTTCTCTTAGCTCGACGTGGGCGTGGTGTTGCTCCATTGGCTCGCGGTATCAGGCGATAAAGTTAGTTGTCTTTTTGTGGCAGGGTTGCGGCAACGCAGTAAGGCCGCCGCAGCTGCCGGCGGTGGTATCTACAGATTCGGTTTGACTCATGTACCTAAATGATGTAGTGTACATTCAAATGGTTAGGCTAAAGCTGCAAAAATCAAGCTTTGGGTTGGTAAGACAACAACAAGAATAATAACCGGCCTCACCGCCCATTTGCAGCTCCATGGCTGTACAAAAATTTCAAAAGTCTGACACTCGCCCCTTGAAGCTCCAGTCGCCGTCTATCCAACGATGGACCGGTTCACGCTTTGGGCCGCCTTGTTCGCCTGTCACGGGGTTTGTGTCGCCTTCAAACTCTTGCTGAAGTGGCTCGGGTGCATCCGGATGACGGGGGTGCTCGGGACTGGAAGATGGCTGGGCACGGCGAACGAGATCCTCAAACTCGCGTTGGTCGTCGCGCGGCAGGGTCGGAGGGGCAGGGCGGCTAAGGATTGAGGAAAAGCGGGCGGAGGGGCACAGCAGTCGCCCAGGGAGTAACTTGGCCAGCATCAAGCGATCTTTTCCCACAAGTCAGATCATCCCTGGCGATGCGCGCGCATCTAGCCACGTGGGGGAATTCATGTCGCGCACCGAATATATCTCCGCCACTGTCTCTCAGACATTCCTTGTCTCCTTATCTGCATGCCACCTACTCACTTTCGCGCTGATCCTCAGGACACACTCCATGGATTCCATTTCTCTGAACACTCCCAGGTCTTGAAAAGGCGCAAGGTCGATAGGGCCTGCGATGCMTGCAGGAGAAAGAAAACAAGATGCGACGGTCCAAAAATGTTAAACAACTGCTGTTCAAACTGTCTGCAGTCGGGAAGATCTTGCACCTATGTGTATGTCGTTATGTATCGTTCTGCCTCATCTAGCCTCATTCACCCGTCAGCGAGTCATCAAAGCCGAGGGGTCCGCCAAAGGCGTCAGTCCCGTTTATCCGACATGTGTCTCTTCGTGCTCATATCGCTAATTAGCTATGTTATCGGTCTTGAAAACAGAGCGGAGAAATTAGAAGCTCTGCTTGAGCGGGTTAATATTTCCTGATTGATATTTCTTGTGCCTTTGAACTGATCCACGGACACCAGTTATACCCTGGCATTGACTTCTCGGACGAACTCGGGCCACCCGTCATTCGCGATTCTTGGAAAACCGAGCTAACAAATCAACAAATGCCATCCTCTGACGTCATAAAGACAAGTCAATCTTTGCGGCCATCCCCTGACCGTCATCTGGATGAAGTCAAAACGCCGCTGCATCTGTTGCCTGAATTAAGGCTGTCCTCATCGGCCCGGATAGAGCATGAACGTTATCGCTATCGCTGCCGTGATGCGGAGAATGAGGTTGCGGACAGCGACAGCCCCTGTTCATCTGACGAAAACCTATCATCAGACTCCGGCGACATGGCACGGTCACCTGCCACCGCATTAACTATAAGAGGGGCAATTGAACGCGTCGATTTTGCCGAAGACCCTGAAACTGTCCGTTTCCACGGGAGGACCAGTGTCCACAGTCTCGTTGATGCGACAAGAAAGTATAGGCAAATGCTTCTCAATCAGTCAGGGAGGCGAGGCGTACAAGATCCAATTGGTGAAATTCCAGAGGACTCGTCGCTTTGCCGTCATCGAAGACTGTATTATTGGAGGTCCCCGAAAGTGAGCTGCTCATTTTTGCCCCCCCGCATTGAGTGGTTCTCTGATCTTTTTGCAGTGGGAATTGACTTGGGAAGGATATCTCTCGACGAAAGGCTTTCTTGCTGATGTCCTTGCTCAATTTCCACCGCTAGAACTCGCGCACAGTCTAGTCAACCTTTTTTTCAAATACGTAAACAACCTATTTCCACTTCTGCATCGGCCAACGTTTGAGCGCCAATTTAAAGATCAATTATATGAGCGAGACATCTGGTTCGCAGGCGTTTGTATTGGGATGTTTGCTAGCGCTAGCAGGTTTAGCGATGATCCTCGAGTGGTACCACCGAATGCTAAGACGCCTGACGGTAATATCGACTGGTGCAAGGCTGGCTGGAATTATTTCAACATGTGCGTGGATATCCACCGTGTCAGGAGAAGTTTGTTTCTGCCAGCCACGTTATTCGAGATGCAGTCGTTCTCGGTACGAGCCCTGTATTTATGATGTGATATTCATCTGATATAGCCACATTAAGCTAATTTCCCTGTTTTTGCGGTCCTCATCGGCCTTCGCCGCCGCTTGGCTGATTGTGGGTGTTGGATTACGTAAAGCACAAGATGTAGGCGCCCACCGCAAGAAAATGTACCGTGAAAAGGTCAGCGTAGATGGGGAACTTTGGAAACGTGCTTTCTGGTCTTTGGTTTTATTGGATTTCCTTGGCGCCACTACCTTGGGACGTACGTGTTGTATCAGTCAAGAAGAGTAAGTGGAGTTTACCTTTCCTGTGCTACAGAAACTGAATGAATTTTATAGTTACGACGTTGACTTGCCCCTGGAAGTTGATGATGAGTATTGGGAAACMAGCAACCCTGCAGACGCATTCAAACAGCCTCCAAATGTGCCACCTAAGATATCTGTACTCAATTGTTATATCAAGATGGGATGGATCCTCGGATTCGTTCAAAAAACACTTGTAAGTATGAACCCTGGGCCACTCGTTCGTCAACTGATTTTTTCCAGTACGGCATTGACAAATCTGCTTCCATCGTTCCAAAAACCCGCAGTCGAGCGGAACAGATACTAAAAGATATAGAAATTGCCCTGGATGAATGGCTTAGGTCTATACCTGAACATCGTATGTCGTCCACATTTGAACTGGTCTGAAATTAATGTGTCAATGTCGTAGTAAAATGGGCCGAGGATATGGACCCCGTATTCGCTGGTCAATCTTCAATGATGTATCTCATATATTATACTGTTCAGATCATCGTGTACAGGCCTTTCACTTCCCGGCCATCTGATTACTCCGCGGCGCAGAACAATTTGCAGCACACTGATTCATGTTCAGCAAAGGCGCTTAAGATGTCTACGGTTGCTGCGCGCTCAATCGTACGGGTGGCTAAAGCTCAGAGGACTGTTCAGATTGTTGGCATGGCTGGCGAATTCTATGCCTCGTATTATGCAGTGGGACAGCTACTGCTGCGCATTTGGGACCTAAAAGCCCAGGAGAAGGCGCGGAGAGAGAAGCAAGACAAAGACGGTATCTTAGTGGATGCCTTGCGACACGGAGATTCGTTAAAGTCATCACTGACGAAAGAAATTGATGACCTCATCACTGATGTATACACCTTAATGGATCTATACGAAAAGGCTCAAACGAGATGGGAGTATGTCCAGCCTATCCTGTAAGCCTGTTGATTTCCTGTATTGTCTCTTCTTACCGATTACTTGCGAAAGGGAAAGGCTCAAGGAATCTCTACCAAAAGATGGGGAAATGCGACAACCTGATAGTTGGTATCAAACAACGGCCCGATACTTCGACGAAGATCCATCAATTCAGGATTCAGTTTTGCCGGTGCCATCCGGCTCTGAAACTTTCCTCTATCCAGGTCAACAATCCCCACTCTATCAATCTGCACAGACATTTCCATATACATCCATDGTTGATGTACCCCAAGCCCCACCGCAGGAAAAACTGCCACAAGCTCTTCAGGATTTTATTDCTCTCGGATCATCGATGCCAAAGACNGCTGATCCGAGTTTTGTCDATACTCTGCAGTCTTGGCCATCAAATGCCTCGCAAACCCCACAATTCGACCCCGGATTATATTATATGCCAGACGAACCCGCCGGATCTGCGATCGATCAGACAACTGTGCGAAATTCGGTGTCTTATCAAACGCCCGCTTCAAGTATCGGCACTCCCTCAGGATATTCACTTAGCTATGGAAACCCTCCGTTCACGGTAGAAAATCGACAAGAAACCACTCCAAGTGCTTTTGCAGTTGATAATGCCGCGCTATCAACTTTTCCAGAGACTCATTATGGTTTCTGCGTCGCACCTGAAAATGATCCTTACTTACGCGGGAATCCCACCGCTGTACCGCGTTATGCGGAGAGGTCAGTGTCCATGTCGAAACTTTTTATAAACCAACAATAATGATGTTCAGGCATTCTGATTCCACTAATCAGTCAGCCTTACCTCCCATACCCTCACAGCGACCGGTCTGGCCCGCCAACGAATTTAACCCTTTTTTAAGTCAAAGTGCATTCTACGGCAAGGACTTTCTTTAATAATTTTTAGCTGGACATGGCACCTTTCATGACATCATTTTCACTCCACGGCGGTTTGGTTTTTGTACTATTGCTACTTTTCGGTCAAGCATGTTCTATGTGTCTCTGTACTGTACTGATACTATTAGTTAATACTTATTAACATACGTAATATTCATATATTAATGTTCACAAGTAATACAACTTTGCGGACTATCACGCAGAGCCGAAATATGCGACAGTTGTCAGGTTTAGACGTTAAAATTAAACGACTGCCAACGTTTATAAACAACAGGATGGATATAATACTAGCTTTGGTACTTGCGTCACTTAGCATACCAAGCTCCGATCAGTGATAAGATAACTGGGCCTTTAAGTTAGCCACGGAAATCCTGAGACCAGCACATGTGACCGACATCACCACTTTGGCTTCGATTACGCGGGATGAATGGGATCAACCGTTTTACACCCATCAGTAAACATTTTTAACTTGAGTCGGTCCTCTATGGCCCATGGGGGCCGATTGAGGCCATCCATCTCCACGGTCTGTGAGTGAAGCCATTTGGCCAACCAATTTGTTTTTGCGATCATACTCCATGCTTCCAGTTAGCTGTTCTTCCCTATTTCCACCGTTCCGGTCCCGCCCAGACCTGAGATAAAGGAACGTCAAACTTTAGTTATCACATAAACGGAATGTTTGCTCAACGATGGGCCAGGGACGATGGGCCGAGCATGCTTGTCGCACATACTGCGCCCTAAGTATCAGAGTCCAATTTTAACAATGAACATACCAAACGCACAAAATGTGATGTCATAACTCTGTTCAAAAATAAATCTGACGGTCAATTTTGTGTTCTCCTCCATAAGTACTTATGTCCTTCAAGATCCATAAAAAAAGTTTAATTAAAGTGTCAAAGAGAGTATGCACGGAATATGCATGATCCTTGCATGGCCGCGGTTTGACACTATGACGCCGCGGCTGCCGTCGGCCCGGCTGCTGCTGACCCTGAGAAGAGGCTGTTGAAGAAGGCACAGAACGGACCCTTGTTGGCTCGTCGCACTGCTATGTAATGTATATGTCATTTGAGTCATGTCTATCAGCTGACGTACCTCAGGCTCCTCTTTCAACTTCTCCCTTAGCTGAACGTCAGAACTCTCAACAAAGCGTAGCAGTATTATTGCATCTGTTTGAGCAAGTCCAGTTAAAGTACTAAATACGAACTCAGCGGTACGGTAAGTAAGAACCACGAACTCGATTGGTAATACAAGGACGTGATAGTTCACCGGCACGGCCATGGATGGGCGAAAATTTTCAAAGTTGGCTCGCCTCAATTGAGCGGTGCATCGGCTTACCGGTATTGCTTTGGGCCATTTCTATCCCGCCGGCAAGTTTATGTTAAATCGGCAAACTCTTGCTACGCCGGTTCTTAGCGGTTCTTATGCACCCAGATGACGAGCACGCTGGGCGCGGCGGACGAATTTTCAAAACATGAAACGTTAGATCACCGATCACCGATCATCCCTTAGATTGGCACTGCACTGTGCGCGCTCGCCACGTGAGACAGTGTGGCGTAACGAATACATACAAAGTTCAACCCTCTGATCTGCATGCCACCTACTCACGGTTGTGCTGGTGCCTTTGATTCTCAGGATGTTCGACTCCGTGTCTACCCTGCCGCGGACTCAGACTTTGAAAAACCCCAAGTCAGATAGGGCTTGCGATGCCTGCAGAAGAAGGAAAAAGAAATGTAATGGCCCAAAAATGCCGAATAATTGCTGTTCGAGCTGTCTGCAGACAGACAGACCTTGTACCTATGTGTAGGTATTCGCTGGCCCTTCAAACCCGCCACTCATGGAATCTTCAGGGAGCCGTCAAAGCCGCGGGGTCCGCCCAAGGCGTCAGTTCCTTTACTCTGATACTTTCCTCTCAATGCTCATCTGACATGTTAGTTATGTKATTGGCCTCGAAAATAAAATGGAGAGATTGGAAAATTTGCTTGAGCGGGCAAGCATTTCCTGATTAATGGCGTTTATTATACCTGTGTCTTGACAGACGCGTTTCTCCAGTTACACCCTGGCGTCGACTTCTCGGACGAACTTGGGCCGCCCGTCGTTCGTGATTCTTGGAAAACCGAACAGCCCGGGAATCAACGAATGGCGTCTTTTAATGCCACAACTAGGACTGAATCTGGGCGGCCATCCACTAGTCGTCATCTGGATGACTTGAAAACTCCGCTGTATCCCTTACCTGAGTTAAGATCTTCATCCGCTTGGACGGAGCGTCATCGGCGTCGTAACGATTATGAGGTTGCAAACAGCGACAATTCATCTGACGAGAATTACAACACATCATCAGACTCCGAGGTCGTGGCGCGATCGTCCCTAACTGCATTAGAAGGCGCAACCAAACCCGTTGATATTGTCGAAGATCCACAAACTGTCCGTTTCCACGGGAAGACTAGTGTCCATGTTCTTCTTGATGCAGCAAGAAAGTATCGACAAATGCTTCTCAAACAGTCGGGGGATCCGAGCGTACATATACCAATGGATATGGATCAAGCTCCAAGCCGTGAGCTACTTTCTCGTCGTCGAAGACAATATTGGCAGTCCCCGAAAGTGAGTGCCTGTTATACGTACGTTGATGATATTTGAATTGCAACCTTCAAGTGGGAGGTGACTTGGGAACGTAATCTCTCCGACTCGCAAGATTTCTTTGTTCATGTGCTTGCCCAATTTCCACCCCCGGAACTCGCACGCAGTCTAATTGACCTTTTTTTTGAATACGCCAATATCTTATATCCATTTCTGCATCGGCCGACGTTTGAGCACCAACTTGAAGATAAACTATACGAGCGAGACATCTGGTTCGCATGCGTTTGTAACTTGGTATTTGCTATTGCTAGCAGGTTTAGCAACGATCCTCGAGTGGTACCACCAAATGCCAAAACGCCCAACGGTGACGTTGACTGGTGCAAGGCTGGCTGGAATTACTTCTATATGAGCCTGGGTATTCACCGCGTCAGGAGAAGTCTATTCTTACCAGCCACTTTATTCGAGATCCAATCGTTCACGGTATGAGCTGTCTTGTACGACGTGATACCAACTTAACATATAATACCTAGCTAATGGCCTGGTTTCTGCGGGGCTCTCCCTCCTACCCCGTCGCTTGGTCTATTACGGCCATTGCGTTACGCAAAGTTCAAGATGTAGGTGCCCATCGCAAGAAAATGTACCGCGAAAAACCCAGCATGGAGAGGGAACTGTGGAAACGTAGTTGCTGGATTCTAATTATATTCGATATCTATAGCGCCCTTTCCTTAGGGCGTTCTGTTTGCATCAATAAAGAAGAGTGGGTTTTTAATACCGCTCCTTGCTGCAAGCAAAAGCTGAACTTGATAGTTACGATCTGGACTTACCACTCGAGGTTGACGACGAGTATTGGGAAACCAGCGACCCCGCAGAAGCCTTCAAACAGCCTCTAGGTGTGCCGTCCAAGATATCTGCCTTCAATTATTGTATCAAGATGGGATGGATCCTTACATTTACTTGCAAAACGCTTGTAGGTATCAGGTTCAAGTCAAATTTTCTTGCCCTAACCTTTCCTAGTACACTGTTGACAAATCAGCGTCTTTCGTTCCAAAAACCCGTAGTCGAGTGGAACAGACACTGAGCGGTATTGAAGCCGCGCTTGGTGAATGGGACAAGTCTCTGCCTGAACATCGTATGTCCTACTTATTTGAGCTGGTTCGGAACTGATGTAAGTTACGTAGTCAGGTGGTCTGACGACACGCAAGACTCTGTATTCACATCTCAAGCTACGCTGTTGTATCTTCTGTATCTTACCGTCCAGATCATTTTATATAGGCCTTTCACCACACGGCCATCTGAAAGCTCCGCGGCACAGAAGCAGAAAAGTATTACCGAATCGTGTTCAGCCAACGTGCTCAAGATGTCTATAACTGCTGCTCGCTCGATTGTACAGGTGGTCAGTTCTCGAAAGACTGGCAAAGTTGGAGGCACGGCTGTCGAATTCTACGCTTCCTACTACGCAGCTGGACAGCTACTGCTGCGGATTTGGGATCTAAAGACGCAGGTGAAAGCGTGGAAAGAGAAGCAAGACAAGAGCAGCATTTTAAACTTGTTAGGGGATGAGGTGCGCAACGACGACTCGTTATCGCTGACGCAAGAGATTGATGGACTCATCGCTGATGTGCATATTGTGATGAGTTTATATGAAAAGGCTCAGGCGAGATGGGAGTTCGTCCAACCTATCCTGTATGTCTTGAATTTTCCATGCTTAACCTTTTGATGACGGGCTTGCCAAAGAGAAAGGCTCAGGGAGACCCTACCAAAAGAGGGAGAGATGCTCCAACCTGATTTCTGGTATCAAACAACGGCCAAATACGTTGACATTGAGGAAGTACCCAGACAGGATGTATTATCATCGGTGCCAAACCGATCTGAATATGCGCCTTACCTCTCGGAATCCCATAGTCAACAACTACCCTCCCTATATTCAATCAGCGATTTCCTACCCCCATCAGCCCATGCCCCACTGGAGATATCACAGGAAACTTTCCAGTATATTTTCTCCGAATCGTCGACGCCAATGACATCTCATCGAACTTTCGCCGGTGCCCTTTGGCCAGCCAATATCCCCCAGTTTGACACTGGTCAGGCTGGATTATATCGTATGCCAGAGCAAATCGGGCAGATCGGCGGCAGATCTGAGATCGATCAGACAAGCGCGAGAAATCCGGTGTCTTATCAAACTYCGGCTTGCTCTAGTGAGCAGCCTTAGGCGGTACGGCTACTGAAGTACTGAATACGATTTTAGCGGTACGGTAAGTAAACCGTATGATTCTGATTGGTAATACACAAAGACGTCGAGACATGTATTTTAGCACTGGATATTAATGTACCTACGGACAATCTCTATGGCAGAGAATGAGACTAAGATTCCATGTGCTGGTGCATTTAGTGGTCCTGCATCACCAGCTTTTGCAGACTCACCAAACTTATTAAAGGCTAGAATGTGAGTCCATATGTTACACTGAGCCAGTCTCATGATCTCATGGGTAATGTCTTCATAAGCGGCAAGATTTATGCACAGGTACTCTGAATCCACCATTCGGGCAGCTCTATGAACTCGCATCTGTACCACATTTATGCCGAAGGTCTGCCCCTCATGACAAAACATTAAGTACTGATCGCGCCAATCGCTCCGCTTTAGCTTGAGTTTCAATTAGTTTGGCCCGCCAACGAATTGAATTCATTTCTAAGCCAAAACATGTTCTACGGGCCGGGATTGACTTGGGTTTGGCTTTTGTACAATGATTTTTGGTCAAAATCTCGTAGTATGCTTATCTGTACTACTGCTGTTGGTGACATTTTTCAGGCGTGGGTAGAAAGGTAAGGTATCTTGGATTAAACGACTAGGATTTATGAGCAAAATTGGGAATAGGTGAAAGAAAGTCAGCGACATACGTAGTACAGCATTTATACACCCATCGTTTTCGGGATTATTCGTTATTTGGGCATATTTTCCAAACACAACTTTGCCGCCTGCGGTGACCATACCAAGCTCCGACACGTTTACTTCAATAACCGTGCCTTTGGTCAAAACACCAAGTTGTGTATACATGGGGGATTGTGGGTTTTTCTTCACGCCGAGAATCTGGAGTTGGAATGTTGCCTTGAGATCAGCTGCAACATGCGCGTTAGATTAGATTAGCATCACTACTTTGGTTTCCGGTACGCACGATGAGTAACATTGGCCTTTTTGTATCGTAGAGCCATCGGCCGAATGAAACGTTCCATTTTTACAGGTTTGCGAGTGAAAGATTCGCCAACAAATGTAGCTTTTGTAACCATCCTCTTCCATGCTTTACTCTTGCTTTTYCCTGTTTTTATCACCTTGAACATTTCGTCCTCCGCGATGCCTCGGACTTGTGGTAAAGGAACGGCATACTTGGCTGCCTTGTCTTTGCGTTTTTGTTTGATCGCGCTTGACAGTGCTTTGGCGTCCTTTTGACCCTCTCGATCAAGCAAATAGGTTGGCAAGGCACCATCCGGCACTGTGCCTGAATCTGCTTGCTTAACATTGCGCTCGTCGTGGGCCTTGAGGGTCTTTTTGAGTTGCACTTTTTCTGCATGTCGTTTGGCATGAAGCAGCTTAGCTTTTATACCAAACGCTTTTTGTGCAATGGCGGAGGAACGGTGGGCAGAGCGTGCTTCTCGTTTCCGTCTGGTTGCGCGGTGCATTGAGCATCATACTTGGATGTGAAAAGAATGAGGTGCCATACTTCCGTTCGTAGTAGTCTAATCTCCGTCCATGTCGTTTRATGTGTTCTTCGATATATTCGTTCTACCAGATCTCTGAGCGGGAAAAAGGAACATGCGTGGATATCAAAATACCTGGGGCTATGCAGCAAAAGAGGAGTAAGTCTAGGGTGCGGCAAATGGCGATGAAGACTTTACCATGGTTGCGTATGATGGCTCTAGATCCAACAAGGCCAAATAACGAGTGCTTCATGGCAKCCACGTGGAAGGATACATACCAGTTACCCAATTCGTCCTTCACTTTAGATTATGTGGCAGGAAGCCAGCAACGTATACAGCGCATCCTCCTCGCAAAACGCATACTATGGACAGCAGGGGCAAACGCCACTGCAGTTCTATACACCGGATGCCAACTCCTTTTACGGAGGTTCACGCTCTAGTTTAGATGGCCAAACCAGCGCGCAAGGCAACATTGTGCAACAAGGCATGCCACCTGGGTACGGCGGCAATATACAGTCCTCGGGAGGCTGGTGGACAGCGTTTGGCACTGGGGGACTGGAAGGTGAACCACCACTGTTAGAAGGTGCGTCTGTAAGTATACGCGATTCTCGCTCATATTAACGAGTCAGCAGAGCTTGGAATCAATTTTGGGCACATACGCGTTAAATCCCTCACAGTACTTAATCCTTTACAACCGGTCGAGGAGCGCATCATGGATGATGCTGACTTAGCTGGTCCAATTATTTTTGTGTTCTGTTTCGGTACCTGTCTTCTCTTGGTGAGCAGTGTTATCTAGTGGGTCGGGCAAGGGTTTATTCTGTCTCATAGTCCGGGAAGTCGAATTTCGGTTACATATATGGGGTTGGGCTGTTTGGGGCGGCCTCGCTTTACATGCTCTTAAATCTCATGTCAGAGAARGGAATTGACGCGTACCGGGTTGCTTCTGTGCTTGGGTACTGTTTGTTACCCATGGTTGGCATGAGCGCTGTTAGCGTTATGATAGCTTTGGAGTACGTATCATCTGTTTCTTTTCTTTTTTTATTTAGATTCTAACAATTCTTGTCAGCGGTATGTTTGGCTACTTCCTGTCAACGATTGCTATCTTGTGGTGTACCTATGCAGCATCGGGGATATTCGTTGCTGTCCTCCGAATGTCTGAGCAGCGTTTACTGGTTGCATACCCTGTTGGATTACTTTACGGATGTTTTGCTTTACTGAGCATGTTCAAGTAGGGTCATCTAAACCCCTCCAACTTTACAAGTTACGAGCTCAACACTAGGCGTATATTAAAAGTATGATATGTAATTTACTACGGGTATCAATGACTACATAAATTATGGGCGCCTCTTTTTGCCCGATGGGAACTGGCGATGATACAGCTTTAAGAGTATCTCCATGATCTCTTCCAGCGGTAATGTTGCATACTCGTGAACATACTGTGGAAGTGATTCTTCAAGGTTGAATCCGGACTTCTTCATGAAAAAGGGATGCATCACGTCGGGCGTCGCTTCTCCCAGTTGTCGCAATTTCAGGCGCTCAATCCCTCGGGAGCGAGGTTCGTATATTATATCCGCTTGGTCGCCTTCTCTGACTGTAATACCGGGTGAGGTTATCATCGGGGATTCGGGAACGCTAGAAGGTTTCTCCACAATGGGCAGGGCAGATAGCGCTATTGGGCTTGTCAGCACGAGCGACTCCTTCAGATCGGTAGGCCGCCTTGATGATCTCGGCGAGGTGACTCCAATCTTCGCTGTGGCCCGTACTTGTTCCATCTCCCGTGTCAAGTTCTTACGAAGGACGGTAAGCCAGGAATACAAGGAGACGTTGAGAGTAATAAAGATATCCTCTGGCTCCTGTTTTCTTCCTTTCCGGCGGATAAATTCGCTATTGAAATCGTAGGCAAGGTGTTTAGATTGTCCTGATATCGCTTCGTCACTAATCATGCGCATCCTCATGGCAGGCAATCCTACTATGGTCGCCTCTACGGCGCCGTTTAATAAAACCTTCAGCCATTCGTGACACTCGAGCTTTGGGTCCCCAGATGCAGCTCTGTGCGAGAGCTGGACATATCTGGATATTCCCAAAGACGAGAAGGACAGGTGGAGATCTCGATGAGCCGGGAAATCCCCGGAACTCACCAAACGATTCAAGCGAGCACGAACGGTCCCTCCAATGAAACTAGCAAGCTCAATGTCCTCCAATGTTCTTGGAAACACGACCAGTTGCAGGCGATCCAACCGGAAGCTCATATGCTGCTGTATAAGATACATGAAAGTGCTTTCTGCTCGCTTCAGACGAATTTTGGCTGATTCAAGCATCGCTTCTGCGACAGCGGACAGAGGATTGTCAACTTTGGGTGTTCGTGTTTTTTTAAACGCGTTGGATTCTCGGCTTGCACCTTCTCGTTGGGCATCCAAGTTGGCCGAGAATCTATCCGCATACATCATCAACTTGGGTATGGTACCGATGGTGACAATGGCGAGAATTTCACGACTTGCGACAGTAAATGCCAAATGAAGTGGTTGCTCGCTGGCCTGAGGGTCCAAAGGCAATACAGACCAGTCATCGTAGATTTCGATTGCAATGGGTTCAGCGCTTAGCAATTAGAATAGTTATCAGCATCACCGCCTGAGATAATCATTGATTATGCATACCGATATCGCAAGAGCTTTTGATGTTCAGAATCAAGATCCACAATTACCGGCCCACTAGTCATTCGAACGTCCAGCATACGGCCTTGGCCTGGAGAGAAATCATCCATTCTCCGTGATGTCCTGAAAACGCAGTCCTGAACGTGGACGCAGCCTGCCATATTGCCCTTTGCATTAACGTCGAGTGCCCCAACAAATATCGATAATTCATAGAGTGACTCAGACAACTTTGTGCGCAAAATAGCATCAGAGAGCTCTAAAGTCACCGTCGATATTGATTGCCCAAGGTCAACATTTGCCTTGATYCGCCGGACTCGAAGAAGTATGCTCGTTGTTGAGCGTGCGGCCGATGGCCCACTACCAGACATAGTAGTTGCCTTTGTTGAACTGCTAGGGGCCGATAATTGCGTGTTGAGCACGGGGATATTGTCTAGCCAGACTGCTTTGAAGCACAATACATCTTGTAGACGCGAAAATCGGACGTCACATAAGAATTCGGTGTCTAGCACCACGGATAGAGAGCTAACGGAATGAGACGGGTGAAGCTTTCCAAAAGTCACGGAGAACGCTAGATTACGTGCATCCAGCCTAACACAATCTTCACTGAGGAAGCCATGCTTTAAACCTGCGGTCAATTCGCCAACCACGCCCGTGAATGTTACTTTTTGCGTCGCAGGAGTAACAGTGATAACGAATCCTCCGCTCTCCCAATGAAGACCAGCCATGACGTTGACGTCCGGCCGACACGTAAGTTCTAGCCTTGATCGGTCAATCCGGAGACTGAAACTGATCCTCAAGCCAAGATTTGCTGTCGAAGTGGACGGAGTTGATGGTGTTATAGGCATTTTCAATGTCGTATGAAGTGGGTGTGAGGCAAGTTTGTGGCTGGGTTTCCGTAGACGATCTTCGATAGAATTAACAACCTCAGTCAAAAAGTGAAGTAGAGTGGGCCTTAGTGTATTCTCGCTCGAATGCACTGTACTTTTGAATATCAGGGTTGGCGGCTCGGGGTGATCAGTATTCATCATTTTTTGCAATGGCGTTGCCCGGTATTCTGCCCAAACTGAGACTTCAGGTAAGTTGACAATCTCAACCCCACGTTGCATCAATTGATCGTCAGACACGTCCTTGGGCAAAGATCCAGATAAGAAAGACTTGGTCAGATCGGATGCCTGTTCACTAAACAGCCGAATCTTCCCACTGGAAAACTTGAGTGAAGTAAAGATGCCGGAGGTTGACGTGCTTTCTTCTGCACGCAAACCRAGTAAGGGGGACTGTGTAGGCGACCACTGCGAACGTGGAACAGTTGCGGACAGCCGTTCGACGCTTTCTCGTCCCTGACGGTACACATCGATTGCCGAGAAGACGTAATCAGGAATAGTCGAATCAAGATCAAGGATGAAGCCGCTGACTACGGCTTCCATCCATATACGTCTCATGGTAAGGAGTTGAAGGTACTGCAGGCGTGCTTTCATTTCAGGATACAATAGACGGTTCCGGGTCTGATGGTTATCTCCCAAAAAATCACTCGAGACAGATTGTCTGAAGCTGAACATGACTCAGCCCACCGTCGTGCAGGATACGATCATCGGAACGGACTTACCGAGGCACAAATTGGAATGAGAGTTGTGTTATTGCAGCCTGGCCACTTTCGCCGCGGTGCGTGCCAAATTCGACTTTGACTATGGAGAATAAGAATGCTCTGACTGCTGGTGTCTCCTGTGTTCTTTTCTCAGGTAGTTGAAGTTCAGGATCGTGCGTTAAAGGGAGGGCCACGCCGACATGTTGGACAACAATATCGACGACATAAGTATCCAACCAAGTTGTTTTATCTGAGCTAGTATCTTTCACGCGGACTTCAAACGTTTTCAAGATGTTCCGCGCCTTCTCTTTGAAAGCYGCTAGTTCAAGAGAGCGTTGTTCTTTTCGGCTAAGAACTTCAATCTATTGGCAATAAGATAGAATTTCAATGACCGAGAACTGCTAGTTACCTGTAATTCATCGACGAAATCGTTCATTTCACTTATTGAGCTTGCCTGCATAACAGCATGGATCTTCGTAACCGCGATTCGTAGATGTTTTTCAACGTCTAGTGACGCCTGTACATCCTGACTTTCTGTCTTGACCATGATATCAATAATGACGAAAGCGCTCCTTTGTCGACGGCTGAAAGCCGTTCCAGACTGTTCGATGCTTCGTGGAGCCAATGACAATGCYAAGTTTGATAATGTCAAATCCCATGCGCTGCCTGATACATTGTTAAGGCCACTACTGATGTCCTGGCATTCGAGATACAGGGTAGAACTCATGCCTTCCAAGCCGATTCGGAAACCCTTCATTTTCAGGTAGCCTCTGTATTTCAGCCGCACTTCCCGTTGCGCAGACGCCTTCCTGGACATTGCACGTTTTGAGCTAGCCTCTTGCATCAAAGACAGAAGGTCGTTGAAATCTTGCCCGAACTTCTGTTGCACAACAAGAAGCTTGTCCCAGTCAACAGGCTTTATCTTGAGGTTTATAAAGTCAACAAGGGCAAGCATATAAACCGATCGACTATCATAGTGGCCTGAGACGGTGAAAGGAGGAAGCGCCATTTTGAACTGCATCGAGGGTTTCGCTGAGATACGTAGAGCCATGGACGATAATTGCAAGCCAAATGCATATGATGTGGTCGGGCTTGTCGGGTTCGCGGACACTACATAGCCAACTGTGTCACGGATGTCCAGCGATAGCCACGTTCCATGCATAACTTGAAGAGAAACTCCTAAATGATCCACCATTCCGTGTATCTGTATAACAGCAGTACGCTGGTCAAGGYTCGGTTCAGATTGTGGCACTTTGCTCGTTTTTTTAATCTCAGAAAGAAGAGACTTGACTGTGCTTTCGAGGCCAGGCAAGTAATCGTCTCTCCATTCCTCAACAAATCGATATAGTCGAAGAGCACTGCGCGGGACATTGAGCTGCAAATCACCAAACGAAGTAACAAGTCGGATCTTTATCCGTGATCTTGGCTCCTGGCGTGTCACCAAACTCATCGTTCCGTTAGCGATCTCAAGCGCAGCAAGGATATCATGACCATCGACCTGGGCCGTTTGCGGCGACCTAGCCCGAAAATATGAGGTTCCAACGAAGAGTGCATTGTTAGATGAATAATCTGAATGATCTTGTGATTTTGACAAACTGCTAGAGGCTGCTTGAACACGACCCGTGCCAATTTCTAGTATCAGGTTTTCCGCTGCAGCTTGAATGTGAAGACGGTTCAAAGAGACAGTTATCTCCAAGGTAATAAACCTTGGTTGTTTCTTGGCAGCGGAAGCCGGAGAGTAAGGATTCACAAGCTCTCTTTCCGCTAGCGTTGGTTTGAGGCGTACGGCGTGTTGGAAAAAGGTCATGACATGAGGTGATAATACCATTGTGATATCACCTAGGACAAGAGAAACTAACGTCCTCTGTGCGGGTAATCGCTTATCGCTGCGAAGAGATGTTTGCGAGAGATTCTTGGCAGAAGCTGTACGAACCACGCCATAGGACGCCACGCGCACAACCGAACGAAGTTCAGACAAACGAAACTGGCCCACTGCTTTGCCAGACGGTTGAAGCACGTCGAACGCGACACCATTCGAACGAACAGACACAAAATTAAGTGGTTCGAACCGCTGCCGCGTGTCTTCAGTAGCTTGGACTCCCTCTGGTTTGCGAAATAATGACTCGATAGGCGTCACGGACATGTCGGGATCGAGAGCATGTGATCGCGATTCCAATTCTTCTCGCCAATCCGCATCGTCCGTAAAAGTGATAACATGCAGCAAGGCACGTTGCTCCGGCTTCAAATTCCCAAGACAATCCCGAAGATGGAACAGGAACTTGAACCTCGCATCTAACCGTAATCCACTGGGAACCCCACGTTGGACCAGAAATGAGGGTTGAATAGTCGAAAGAGGCTCGACTATGGGAATATCCTTAGAGAATGTAAGAACGTTGAACACCGTGACTCGGTGCGTCGCATCGGCAAATGCCTGCCACCTCTTGACGACGGCCATGGCGTGCTGTGCAGTATGGGCAATCCCCAAACCAGTCGCCAGAATAAATTCAGGAGAGCGTTGGCCGATCGAGACGTTGATTGGACCGAGATCCAAGTTCAGACTAGTCGGATCGAATGAAAACATTGAACTCTTGAGTGTGATTGCGAATGACGTTTCTCCCGGAAACGACGGCAAGACGGGAAGATGATCCAATGTCGTTCTCATGTTGGCAGACAAAGAGCCCAGGGAAAACTGGAAGGCTAAACTACCGGGCTTGGTAGTGCCAGACGTAGCAAGATCCTGGATTCCAAGCTCCAGAGTCGCCATATTGTCAAGTTTCGACGGTGGTTGATCTTTGTTCACATCAAGGGAGACGAAAGGATGGAATTCGTCTAACATGGATATATGTTGCACAACTTGAAGCATGGCAGATGAGACATGTACTTTCCAGTCGAGACGAGAACGCGGTTTGCCGGAATCCAAGAATATGCCAAGTTGCTTGATCAACAAGGAATCAATCCAAAGTTCAGGTCCAAGGAGCTGAGACGGGGTCAGGCGCCAGTGTCTTACAGGGACGTTAGCTTACGCGGTGTTCTGTGTCTTCTTCCAACAAGACCATGGCGGAAACAGTAAGTGGGGTCAACCGGGCTTCAGATGTGCCAGTGATGTTGACATGCAACGTAGTCACGTCGCAGCCATCGTCATATTTGTGTGTGGCCATGACCGGTCCTATGCGGGGTGGAGAACATTCAGAGGACGGCGTCACCGGGATGCTTTTGTCCTGCCAACATGTTAGATAAATAAAGCGAAAAGCCATCAGCCCTACTTTGACTAGGATGAACGGAGAGCCCTCCCATATCGTCTCGAGACCTCCACGACGCAGCTTGTAGTGACGGCAAGCACGAGAATAGTGCATCAACAACAACTCCTCAAAGTCAGATGAATCCTCATCAGACCATACACTATCTGAAAGGCTCCCGTCGGTCAGGTCTGCATCGTCCGATTCGTCACCACTTGTAATGTCCTCTTCTACGATTGTCTGAGGAATAGGCGTAACACTGCGAGTCTTACTGTATTCCCATCAATAAACCGTCTCAAGACATGATGGACAGGGTAGAGCTTACGCTAAGCGTGCGTCTCGTTCTGCCTCTGAAATGCCTGTCTCTGGATCCGAATCAGAAGTTTCTGGTAACTTGGTTGGTTGGCCATGCGATGCTCTTCTGAAAATCCTGGTGCCCTTATGAGTTCGGGTTCCATGGGACAAATCCGGWACCACAGGTTGAGGAAGATATACATTGTTTATATGAACTCGCTCCTCAGCGATAGCATCACCAGCCGCAGCGCGGAGATAATGCCTCAACATTCGCTGAGCGCGACCAGTCGGTGCATCCTGTTCTTGGATGAACGCGGTCTGCTTTCTCGTATGTGATCGGTGTTGACGAGGAGCCGAGTATATGTCCATGGACACGTGAGTCTCAAACGCTGCTGCCTCCARCCAGGGCGAACGATCCTGTTTGCCGCTTACAAGTAACTTGACAACAATGTCCGGAATACGCAGACTTGTTACCCTTTGGTGGTACTGACTTCCGAGATCGTTCATGTCAACCTTGAAGCCGAGCGGCATAATGACTGAAAATGCGGCACGATGCGTTCGCCATGTCACGTCAACTTCCTTGATTGAGACCTTGCAAAAAGTAACTTAACAAGGCCATTAAATCAGAAAGACGTCAAGCTCGGCAACCTCATGCTCGTACCGTCAGGATCCAGGTGTGGGAGAAAATCCGCAGAGGGTGCGTTGAACAAATCCACAAAGTTGACCCGGAAAGCGTCGCCCGCAGCCGCCAGTATTCTGGCGTCTGAAGCGGACAAAACCGTCCTGACCTGGCCAAGCTGGATCTCCCAGATGCAAACGTAGGTAACCGTACGCGGGTGAGGGCCAAAGAATCGATAAGCCGATATGTCAATACCTGCATGGCCGGCCTTGAACAACCACAGAGATTTAAAAATGCCGTATGTACTTACGATCGATCATAATCAAGTCTTGCGCGTTGCTAGCCCGGCGCTTCGATACACGCAACCGTTCAGGATAATCCGGATCAATAAGTCCAGACAATGTGCCGATGTTCAAAGTCATCTCTGAAAGGATGTAGTAATTCAAAGAATGGCGAGTTGGGACAAGACGTCACGAACCCATAAAGTAATCATGCAGGCGCAAGTGCAATTGCAACTCTGGGACATGCAGAAGGAGACAAGGACCAATTCCATGCTTGCCTGGCGTATCCCAATCTGAAACCGACTCGTAGCCTGGCAATCCAGCGGGGACGACGACAGTTCCATCAGACACGTCTACTGCCAAAGTAACCTGCAACATGTTATTCTATCCCAGTGTCAACAAGTGGAAACCAACCAAAAAGCGGATGAGTAAAAGTCACCTTGCCAGGTCTGTACTTGAGCACGATCGGATCTCCAAAAGGTAGGCCCTCATCCTTCTTCGCCAAAAACTCGCCGAGAGTAGAAAAGTGGGTAAAAGACCCAAAATAATTGTCTTTCAAAGCCATAAAATAGCGAATAGACCAGCCTAATGCTTTGTACACGACTTCGCGACCCTGTTGTGGACGGTAATGAGCCTGATGTTACGAACAATTGCCARGGACGCTCACCGTCAATTTGAGGTGAAGTTGCTCGATGTTATCATTTCGTACTTGTGAAAAATAGAGATATGTCCCTTCAAGCCGGATAGAGTGCGCTCTACCCAACGTGTTTCCTCCCTTTGGCGCATGCAAAGCGTTTGTGTTCCACCGAGGTAATGATAACACAAATAAKGCTTCAGGAGCATCAACGGAAAAAGAAACAGTCGTCTTTTCCGGTCTGAAAATATTCGATGGTATGGTGACCTTGCTCTTAATATAGCTGGCGCTCGTYGTGAACAAAACTAGGCAAGCAGACATGAGTATCCTGAATTCCTCAAAATGAATMATTGACAAACTCACCATTTTCTTCTTTGACGTGAGGTCTGTCAATGATGTTGTTATCATTAAGGTACGTATTYAGATTATAGTGATGCATATCAAAATCGACGACGTAAATGGTCGGAACGAACCGATGGTAATCGTGAGGGGGGGCAGATGACCAGTCTTTGCCTAAATCAATAAACATGTTGATCTGGTCACGAACCAAGTAGACAANGGGATCGCGAAAAGTGATGGAAATATGCCAAGTCCGTTCAGCGTTCCATTGCAGAGGGGATGGCATTCCGCAACGAATCTTGCATTATTCGTAAAAACATGGAACAGCGAAACGAATGTTACCAACTCACTCTACAGGTCTCCGCCTGTACTAGACTGATGTCATTCAGACTGGAGGTGATTGCGACAGCGTCTAAATGGACTTCAAGAATTGACTCGTAACCGTTGTGATTTGCGACCATGGGTATCGTAAATCTAACAGAGGAAGAATCGCCAGCCGTAATCAGTAGCGAGGCTGGTTCGCGTTTTCGGGGTCTGTTTGGGACTGGACATGCGCCATCCCACTGCCAATCCTTTGCTAGAATTAGCCACCAGAGTGAAATCTGGGAATCGCCACAGTACTTTGGAAACCTCGCGAAAGGGAATTTGCAACGTAGTGTTATCTCTCAACTCGACCAAAATCTGCATTGTCGTCCAAAGTCGTTGATCACCTGGTTCAAGCCGAGGCGTTACGTCGACGTTTTGCCACGAGGGAGGGAAGAACAATCTCTGCAAATCCCCTCTGCAACGCGTGAGACGAGACAGATGGACCAGAGAAATAACTTACCGTTGACGGTCCGTCCAGGGCCCATACCTGATGGCTCCTTTAGAGATGACGATGTCGATACCCCACTCGGGATCTGTATCTCCATTGCCAATGTTGAAATGATCCTTGGCATTCTTGGGCGACAGCTCTGCATCGGCAGGCACAAGCCCTGGAACGTCAAAGTAATAAGAAAGGTCCAACACGGGAGTATCGAGCAACTTGGTTTCCATAGCATATGCCACCTCTGAAAAGTCTGCTCCAATTGGGGTGGCGTCGTCCAGGCGTTTCTTGTGCGAGAAAGTTGACCTACGCTGCCACAGCTCGCTCTGAGACGTCATATATTTATCCATAAACGCAAGCAAATTCAGCTGACGCCAAAGTTTGACGAACGTGCGAGGTTGCGTATTTTTTTCAGGGGATGCGTACCTAGATATTTTACATCAAGATAACTGATTGGGAGATAAGTGTTGACTACGAACTGGGAAATGCAGTCGTGTACTAGTTTTCCCGTCATTGTCATGGGGTCCACGTAATGTTCATTCTCGATGAAGTTCATGGAGACGCGGTGAAATTTCATTGTCAAAAGAGACCTGTAGAGGTCATGCTTTGACTTTGCCTGTGAAGAAAGTCAGAATTCGCAACGGCGGAATGCAACATCGACAAACTTGGACGTAGCCATACGTTCCCTCTGCGCGTTGGAATTCGGAAACGAGATGATACAATGTGGATCGGTTCCCCAGTACGATGACGCCCTGGAAACCTTCTATTCCGATGGGGAACAAATCCATAGGATCGAGGTTCGGCAGCTGGTTTTTGACTCGGAGCAGAGCACTCTTGAGGAACGACGGAATGCGAAGAAAGTGCTCTGTAGTAGCATCCGCACTGGCAGCTGTGAATTTGCGTCGTTCGCTGAGGCTCCCGTTCTTGTCCATTTGAGAAACAATATCATCATATGCTGCAGTTCTGTTGTAGAGGAACCATTCGAATCCCTGTAGAGATACCTGTATGCGGCAAGAAAGCGGCCGGAAAGGCGGTTTGGCTGAAGGGAAATACTTAGGAGAAGCGTGTGTCATACATAAACGGGCAACACGTACCTTCTTCCCCTACGGGGGAACTGAGCTCATCCTCGGAGGTGGGCCTTCGTATCCAGTACCTCCATTGTATTTGGCCTTTCACAATTCTTACGGTCTGGTTACTGGAATGATAGCGGACATCCTTGAGCAGTATGCGTCCCGCAAGCACAGAGAAGTGAATGGAACCTATGTTGAGTCAAGGGTGCACAAGGGGAGAGATTGGGCGTGATGCAGACCTATGTCAAACCAAATGCGCGAACCCTCCGAGTTCCAGTACACTACGCGGATTAAAGAGCCCAAGATGAGAGCGAGTAAACGGTTCCAATAGAAGAAGTAAACAACGAGAGCGAGACCAATGAAGATGCAGGATATGAGAACATTCTTGTCGAGCATATTATGGCTGGATGAGCCTAAATGAGACCTTGCAGCAGTCCTACCATGGGACAGTTTGGCAGGTTAAAGCAGGATGGCGCCTTACGTAATTCAATATAGCATCAATGACGGCGACGTCGACGAAGCCGCTGAAAAGGCTGGCGTATCACTCTACGGCGACGTGCGCCAACGAGGCGTCTGCATATGGAAAATGCATTGTGGCGACGTACACTGATGTCAAGAAGGGCGTATGCAAAGACGAATTCGCCAAGTATGCCCGGTGCCTGCGCCGCGCTGTGCGTGCCCGATGCTACCACTACTACTGACGCGTACTAATGATCGCAGATGAAACGAAACTGGTAATCAAGTGCTGCTATCCAGCGCCCCCGGCAGGCGTCTCTCTGTCCTTACCCGACGTCCTGCGCGTAAGAGGGCCATGCCCATGCCTGTTGGAAGTGACCATGGAGTGGTGTTTGGGAGGGGAAGAGACGAGGACTGGCGGATGGGTGGGGGGTTGCGGAGGCGGGATAGCAAAGGCTTGAAGCGCATGTCAATGACATACTGTGAATGCGAATCTTTTGTTTCGGGCGGACGTAGGATGTCAGGTTCCGACGACAGGGCGGTCTCGTAGGCGATGCATGTGAGGACGGACTGGAGAAAAATGATGAAGGCGTCGAGGGAAACAAGGTGAAGCTTTGAGGGGACGTAAGCTGTAGGCTGTGAGCGCGGCGCGGGGGGGGAGAGCAAGAGACGCACCGAGACCAACGAAATCGAGGACGACGGCTCTGTCGTCGTGGGGTGCGCGGGTGGCGTGGTACCAGAGACTGGGGACGTTGAGGACGAGGACGAGGGCGAGGTAGAATCTGAGAGAGTGGGCATCGTCGGGGCGGGGCCTGCAGTGGGCCTGGGCGGCGATGCGGGCGAGGAGGGGCAGCAGGGCTGGAGCGAGGAAGAAGGAGAGGGTGTGCAGCTGGTACAGCAGCGTGTCGAGCGACCCGATGAGGTGCTGACGGCGGTCCATGCACGGTCCACGAGCACCGCAAGCGGCCCGAGCGACGGTCTCCACGTGCCCGCCCGCTCCTCCGCCCGCCATGGACCTGGACGCCGCCCCGCCACCCAGGCCACGCGCCGCGTCTGTTCCCCTCCAAGCCTCCGCGCTCACAGTCGGCTATGTTTATGCCGCAGAAATGACCGCCCACTTCAACCCCGCTGGCCATCCCGAGTGCCCCCAGCGCATCGTCGCCATATACCATACCCTTGTCAATGCCCACTACACCCCCAAAATGAAGTGGCTCCCCATCAGACCCGTCCGCAGGGAGGAGGCTCTCCTCGTCCACAGCGAAGACCACTGGGACAAGGTCCTTGCCATCCAACGTCCGTCCTCATCTTGTGCCCGTGCCGCGTGCTCACCCTGCTCCTAGACATGACAGAACAGGAAATCGCCGACTCGGAAGACTACTATGAACAGCTCTCCCTATACGTCATGCAGGGGACCACCCGTGCCGCGTTGCTCAGTTGCGGCGGCGTAGTCGAGGCATGCCTGGCGGTCGCGCGCGGCGAACTTCAGAAAGCGTTTGCCATCGTACGCCCCCCAGGCCACCATGCCGAACCAGACGAACACATGGGCTTTTGCCTCCTCAACAACGTAGCTGTTGCAGCCAAGGTCGTGCAGCAACTTACGCCCATCAAGAGGATTATGATTCTTGACTGGTGGGTGTCTTTACTTGTTTTTAACGTCCTCGCGCTAAATCCCTCCATCTAGGGACGTACATCACGGTAAGTATTTGAACAGCTCCAGACCACACGATCCCATTCGTTCGCAGGGAATGGGACTCAAAGGGCCTTCAACGACGATCCATCCGTATTGTATGTGTCTTTGCATCGCTACGAACAAGGCACATTCTATCCTTGCGGCCCGTTTGGCGGTATGCAGTCTTGCGGCGAGGGCCCTGGCTTGGGGTAGTAAGTACACTCTCGCGTCGGTATATGCGCGTTCACCTATGTTTTCCAGTTCTGTAAACGTTCCATGGCCAGAAAAAGGCATGACGGACGCTGATTACATCCACGCATTTCATAAAGTCATTATGCCAATTGCTCTCGAATTTGCCCCTGAACTCGTGATCAGTAAGGGTCATTTTTTCGAAAATTCAAATCTAACATATGCGCCTAGTTTCAGCCGGCTTTGATGCCGCAGCTGGTGATGACCTAGGAGAATGCCACGTAACCCCAGCTGGCTATGCGCACATGACCCACATGCTGGCAGGTTTGGCGGGAGGGAAGATGGCGGTCGCTCTCGAAGTGAGTATGTCAATATTCATGGAATGCACCATTCAACATTCCTAAGGGCGGTTACAATATCGATTCGATATCCAACTCTGCTTTGGCAGTCGTGAAGGTGCTTTTGGGAGAGGCACCAGACGAGTTACCGCCTCTGATCGCTAGCGAAGCTGGCACAGAGACAGTCTACTTCACCGCCCTTGAACAAAGTAAATACTGGAAGAGTGTGGACCCAAGGGCATGCGAACCCCGTAACGGTAATACAACAACACACCTCGTCGCTTATGTGATCTTATATAGAGTGATAGGTCTGGAAGACGTTTCTTTCTCGATCCCCGGTGAGTTTGTCCACTACATACTTTCATTGGTGCTAACAACACAACTTAGAAATCCTCAAGGCCCATCGCCAGCATTACTTGTTCGCCCAGCATGGAATGCTTCAAATTCCTTTGGTCAGCAAGGAATTGGAAGACCGTTTTTCGGCTCAAATCACCTGCAGGCATGTCACTTGGCCGAATCAGGGACTTCAGTGCTCATTCATGCTCTAGTTCTAATATTTTTGATACAAAAACATTGGTTTTCCTCGCCCACGAGTTGTAAGTATGATTTTTGGACCATGACTAGTGCATAATGCGCACTGCAGCGGCAATCTTCGTTTTGAATTGACTTCATCCGCCACATTGGACGTAGAGCTTGAGAAGTCTTATTTGGTGAGTCTGGGCGTACGTCACACGATTCTATAACTTGACACCGACGCAAAGCTCGACACGTCGAAAGAATTGATCAATTGGGTCAACAAAGAGAAATATGGTCTTTTAGACATCAATCTATATCCTAAACCCGTTACAACGCCCCTTCCAGTACGTTCAATAAATTACTCTACCATTCACGCGCCCCAAGTCTCGCAATAGCGTTCCAAAACATCCGAAGATCTCAAGAGAGACATTGTCACCTACCTATGGGATAATTTCGTACAGTAAGCTATATCAAACGCCACAGCGACCTGCTCTGATCATCGTAGGCTATCTAATGCAACACGTATCGTGTTGATCGGTCATGGCCCTGGATGTCAGCCTATGATGGAACTCATTGAACGTCGATGTAAGTCGACGCCACTGAATGAAAACGCTGTCTTCTAATCGGTCATATAGTTACGAGCGTGAAAAAGCTAGTAAAGATGGTCATTCAAGTTGTTGGAACTTCAAAGATTCCATTAGCCCCAAGGAATGATGATGACATGAGAATCTGGTATAAAAATGTGAGTTCTTAGTTTACAAGCAACAGGTCCATCGCTAACATCATGTAGAATTCATGGGTCGTGATTCCTTCAATCCATCCCATACTCGCCCCAGAAATCAAAGCGAAAGACCTCCGACGACATGGTAATCTGGTATCCGTCAGTGAGTTACCAACCGTTATTAGCTATACTTCCCCATCCTTAGCATGAACATATCTGTAGACGAAATCCAACCCGTCAGAGTACTGTTGAGGGCCCTCGGCGGGATCAAGGGTCTCGTCAAGGCTCGACTAGAACAAGATAACGAATCTGAAAACATGTAACACTCATTTGTATTTCTAGACATCACATTGCTATCGAGGGTATATATATGTAATATCCTATCATACATACCGAGTTACTAGTAAGTACCCAAAGCTTTCAAAGTAGATCAACGCCCTCCTTCCGTTCCGAAATGACTGCGACTACTTTGCTGCCAGTGTCAAATAAGTTCCCTCCTTGGGTTGCCACGAGATCACGGTTGAAGTCTCGCACTCCGAGAAGCTTTTCGAGGTTCACAGAACCGACTGCAAGAGCCTCTTCTGCGCTGATATTCCCGTCAACCTCCATTGCAGCCTGATACACCGCGTCAATAACTCTTTACCCGGAAAAAAAAGTGATCTCATGATACATACCCATGCGAGATCAAATCTCAGATTCCTCGCCATCCATTTCTCTTGCACGCCAAATCCAACCGTCACACCGTGTTTCATTAAGAGCGACAGAGCGTTCTTTTCCGTAAGGGGCCTTCCGGGCAATCTGAGTCGATGTATCAGCTATGAGCGCGCAAAGAGAAAAGGAAACGGAGAGAGACGCAAGCAATGAACAACGTACATCCTTCGGGATCTCCATTCATTCGGGAATGGACGCGATGGATTCAATATGATACCAACGCCCGCCCGGCCGATTTCTTTGGCAAGCAAATGCGCCTCGGAAGCACCGCTGAAGACAAGTCTTAGCTCTGTTCCTGTGTCTTCCTCGATTTCTTTCTTTAGTTCAATCAGAGAGCCCATGATGTCGGCGCTGTGTACTTCCACCACCAGAGGAATCTCTCCCTAAAATAAGAACGTCATATGAGTGTGACCAAGCTGAATCCAAAGACGGCAATAACTGACCCACACGATCCTGTCGAATTGTCTACCAAGGGCGCCTTCCCCGCCACCAAACAGGAGATGACGAAGAGTGGCGATTTGAGTGCTGATGCTCCGTTTACCGGTTCCGATGGAAACGTGGAACGCGGCCGTTTCTTGCAGAACTGCACACTTAGCAAGTCGGTGTGAGGCACCCGTGTCGAAGTGTGTGCTCAATCCGGATATCATCCCTCCTGCGGTCGGAGCGACTACTCCGGATGTCACACCAGTTCGATAGGCCAAGCTGATCGTCGTCAGGCCCCTTGAACAACTCGTGCTTAGTTCAGACTTACAGGGCATCCCTCGTAGAAAATTCCAGTCCGTCAGATGCATGTATGACAGCACTTGAGCCTCCAATGATCTCAGGCACATCTGACTCGAGCGCGCTCAGAACAGTTCCGTCGGTTGTCGATGGCTCGGAATCAATGTGTTCCAAACCCAAGGGGCTACCATAGGTGAGGAGACCAGGTCTATTCGATGATCAATGAGTAGACATCATCACTCCGAGTTAGGAGAAACGCACGAGATTGAGCCGCCCTGAAGGTCGATTTGCTTAATATCCGCCAATATGCTAGGTCCACATTCCATTGCGTCGCTCCCACAGACTGTGAGCTTCCCTTTATGTGCCAGGACGGTAAACAAGCCAGTACCAGATGCGGCGCTGACTAACTGGGTCACAGAAGATCCATTTTTTACGTGGACATTGTTAACATTAGTGAAAGCTATTAAATTTGAGTCGTGCTGGACCAGCGCCAAGGGGGGTAACCCGTCGAATTTAAGTGTATCATTTTTCTCCTTGTCAAAATCAGGCGTCTTGGGAAGGTGCTGGAAAACATGGGGTTTATCCGTGGTGTATGGTTTTTCAATCTGAGCAATACCGTCGATGTAAACTTGTTTTGGGGTTGCACCGAGAGCAAGAGGGTGAGAATCCCAGACAACAACGTCTGAACTTCGTCACGTTAATCTGTCTATTGCTTATGTCAAARTGCTCACCAGCATCATAGCCTGCCATTACTGTTAGGTGATTATTTAATGGAAATAACTACGACTCTCGCACCTGCTTTTATAAAGCCTATCCTGTGATCTAGTCCCAACACAATAGCTGGCGTAGAGATTACAGAAGCAAGAGCAAGATTTTCCGGCAGACCATAGTAGAATGCCTGCTGAGCTTCGAATAGCAGATGACGAGAGTTCAGCTCAGGATGGTCGCTCTACCGACGGATAAACACAAAAATGTTCTACAAAATGTTATGCTTACCTTCATCACCACTTGGATCCCATTCTCAGCAAGAATGCGAGGCGCAAATTCAGATCCCCTATACGCTTCGCGTTTATACCTTGCATTTGTTGCGAACATGGCGATAGCCGGAGGATGTCCTGAATATTTGAATTTAATCTCCATACCATCATGATAGCAGTAGCGTATTTCACCATAGGCTTTCTTTAAAAGTTCTGGAACAAGATATGCCTCGTGCGCATGATGAAATGCAGCAATTGAGAAATTAAACTCATTTGTGAGCTATCCAAAGAATCATGAAAAGTCGTAGAATGTGTTTGGACGCATTACATACTCTTACTATCGCGTCGAGGTCTGTAGCCTCGTAGCAGTGCACGTGAACCTTGATGAATGTTTTAAAATTAAGTTCTTGGGTTGATAATCTCTGCCTTACCTTGACACGACCACGGAGGACGTCAACAAGTGCTTCCCATTGTAAGTCATCGGGGAATGCCCCCAATCCGTCCCAATTTCCAGAAAGGGCCCGGTCACAGTACTCGTCCTGTCGCTGCTTAATCYTTCGTGCAGTTTCATAACTACGACAACAAATTAATTTATAGAGTTGTCGGAAAACGACCATATCACCTTTGGCGGAACGCCCATATCGTATCCATTCTTGTTCCAGAGTAAACGTTGCCTATCGGGCTCGTGAGCGACAACAATAGAGGAGGAATCGTTGCATACTTGGGTTTTCGCCTGAGAAGATGCCACTTTCAGAACAAAAAAAGACAGAAAYTCAGATGGATACACGAACCACATGCGTGCCTAAGCGTGTATATTAAATCATGTTTACACAGAGCAATAACAGTACGCACTTCATCTGTCGCCACACAGGAGGAGCAAACGGATCCTTGTGCATTGTGTCCGTATTGTAGGGCGGTTCCAGCAACATTGACGATACAGATAGTTCCTTTGTGCGCCTCAATTTGATCGGGAAAGCTTGGCCACCTATGAATAGAATTAGATTGTGTAYGTCGAACATTAATCCTGCGCGAACCTATTGCATCCGCGGAACCGGGCAGCACGAGTGCAGTTGTAACTCCTCCCGACACCGAGAGGCGATATGACATATCATGTGAATTAAGTCCATCAAGGCTCCGAAGCCATGGTTGTGCTATTCCCTTGTATGAATTGGTGTCATCTGAGCCCTGGAGCTCCGGCAAGCTGTCGTCCCCGATATGCGAGTGCATATCCACTATGCTAATCTTGCCCGATCAGAGTCATGAGCTTGTCAGAGGGACCAGTACGCTTACCCTGGCGTCACCCAGGCACCATGAAGGTCTATTACTTCCAGCGCTTCGCAGTCACGTAGATCGCTCAGGACAACGTGCCCAACAGCTTTGATGATTCCTTTATCGAGAAGCACGTCACCTTGTATCACCTCTGCGCCGGAATCATGTCCTGTCCAAATGCTGGCATTCTTAAGCAGAATAGTAGATGTTCCGGGTTCATARCGGTCAGACGCGGTCCTAAGATTAAAATCCTTTGGCGGTCTAGGCGTAACGTTGAGTTGCGAACACCTATGCAAAATCTCTTGTGCATTGGACGGAACAGGATGCGACTCGGCCAACAGGTGCTCGCGTTTCGTCAGAGTAAAGATAGAGTTAAAGGTGTAAATTAGAGAGGACGCAAGACAGAACGCGGCCAACAGGCGGAATTTCGAGGATCCCGGCGTCTTTTTATGTCCTTGCTCGCTGCGCGGCTGGAATGCTGGCAGCTTGTCCATGGCTGAGACTGGAATCCAGAAGCGAAGGGAAGCGTTGATGGGTTGATGTGGCCGTCCATATATACGTACTATTTATACTTGAATGTCTTCCACCAATGCCGCAYTCCCAGCCCCGCCCGTCGTTCATCCGGGTTCGGGAAATAATATCATAATAAACCCAAGGCAAGTGAGTCTTCTTGCACTTTGGCATTCTTACTCTCACAGATTTTAGCGGCAAAACCCAGTCCTCAAATGTATTCGCAATGTCGGAACAGAGTTCGGTGATATACCCGCCGATTATCAAGTGGGCAGAACGACAGGAGTTCTATACTTAAGGTAATCTCACTGGTGATAATAAGAACATGCATTGAGAGCAATGTCAGTTTGAGGTATCATAGATTACATCCAGAATATATCTATGCGCGAATCGAGTCCCTGGGACGCACATATAATCTGAGAATAATGCTCATATTGTGCGACATTGTGAGTCTACACGAGACATCTTTTGTGGCGTGCTGAACATTACAGACCGACCACCGGGAAACAATACGGGAGCTGACGAAGGTACGGAGTTCACAGTTACTTTCTTGATGATCTTAACATGTGCCCCAGACTTGCCTCATCAATAACATTACCGTTATTGTTGCATTTTCGTATGTTGATTTGCGTAGAAATGACATTTTCTAATATTAGACCAGAACCGAGGAAGTGGGGCACTACTTGTCTATCTACAAGCAGTTTGAACACAAGCCACCCGACGTTATAAGGGAGCGCACAGAAAATGATTATGAGTCGCTTTTCAGGACATCTCTCACCAGCATTAGCAAAGTCAATAAGACTGATGTGCAAACTCTCCGAACTTCATTCGGAGTACGTCCTTCACGACAACGGGAGCTCTATCCTTTGCTAATGTGTCTCTTTCCAGAGCTTCGCAAACATAGCGAGAACAACTACGGGGCAGCTGCAGAATATGCCGGGCTTCGGGCCAGTCAAAGTCAGGAATATCAACAGTGCTTTTAATAAGCCCATCCGAAATAACACAACGGATGCTCATGGTCGCCAGCAAGAGTCGGGCTCTTCTACCAAGCAGAACGCTGTATTACCTCAGACACCTCCCGTGCAGCTTGAACGGGAGACAAGCCCTCCATGGGACATTGAGCTAGACGAGAATTTCCTAGACCTTTAACCAAGTATCCCCTAAAGTAAGAGTAACTATTTAAATCCACGCGAGTATCAGATAAACCCAGTTCAAGTGTCATCAACCCCCGTGCAATTAAGCATATCTACTGCATACGATAATTATAAAGCAATATAGTGATTAATTGGAAACGAATCACAAGGCGTGAAGGGCAAAAAGGAAATGAATGCTGCGTAGGAAGCTGTTCTAATATTGACTATCAAAAAATCACTATCGTTTCTTGGGTGTGAAGAACTGGTCTAACGTCTTGCGCCTGGGCTTACCGGCAGCATGATGTGCAAAATCGGAATGCTGATATCTAAGTCGGAATGAAAGCTGTTTGATAGCCGCTTTGACTCTTGAACGATCGAGATGCAATGCACGAGTGTCCTCTGTTTTAATTAATTTCAACATGACTTTTCACTTGGAGATGCTACTTACGAATCATGGCATGTAATCGTTCAAGGGCTTCGTGGATGAGCAAGATTTTGTGCTTGATCTTGCGTCTATCAGGACTGAGAAGCTCTGAGTTGTCGGATACATTGCATTCTGCAGCATCATAGAGTTCCACATCCGTAAGAGCAATGCCCAAGATTCGAACGTAGTGCCACAGCGTCATATAATCGCTGCCATCGTGTATCTGAAATACATCGGAGGATTCAACAATGTCGAGCAAGCCTTTCAGTGGGGGGACGGCTTCAACAGGCTATGGTACCACAAAATTAATAGAGAGAGTGGAAAATAAAACGTGACATACTCTTTCCGTGAACACTTGATTTGCCAGAGTAGAGTAGGCCATCCACCTGGCAATACGCCTGGAAGCGCCTGAACCGCGACTGAACATAGACAACATTTGAGTCTGACAAGGCATTCCTAACGTAGAGAGGAATGAAGTGGCTTTCTTAAATATACCTATCTCCTGAAAGAATGTCAACTGAGCTGACTTGTTTCACTAGCGTTTATCGTACCACTTCGGGCGTCGCTAGGTTACACAGGTCGCCCACCAAATTCGTGATGTCCAAGCGCACCTGATGAGAGGCTGACGAATCCAATGCGACACGCTGAAGGGCAATGATGATATCTGGAATGTCATTTATTTCGATCTTCCGGGATCGTATTATCGTTTTAAGGACGTGAAGGAAGCGAAGCACAAAGCCAGCCCGATGATCGGCGTCCAGAAAGATAGTGTCAACTTCGTCGGTACAATAACCCATCTGCTTCATAACAGACGGCTCAGCTCCGAGAAAAGTGAGGATCCGGAATAGCCACATTGCATTAAAACTCGCTGCGCTGGAACTAGGATCGGCGTAAATGGACAATAACGAGTGGAAGCTCGGAAGTGCGAGGATATCCGGCGTAGGAGAGAATGCTGAAACATAGAAATAAGCGTATAAGAAAAGGAAATGCTACAGAAACAAACCTTGTTCGCATAAGAATAGCAGGAGTGATTCGCAGATACTTAGATCTACGCTTGCGAGAATCCCAGAATCCAAAATTAAGGTTACTTGCGCGTAATCTTTTGAGTAATAAATTAAGACACATCTTGGCAATAATAGTAATGTAATTTACCTTGCTCGTCTAGTGACGATTTGAGGACAGAAATGACAGGATGCACACCGCCATATTGAAAGGTACGATTCCTGAGGCTTATTGGTATGCACTTCTGAGGTTCGTTGCCGGATTCAACCCATAATCTAGGCCCGTCGAGCATGACATGAACGGGGTCATCCATAGTCCTGTCACGCTTCAGGATATCTGCCACCTTCGAGCCATTTATACCAAAAAATTTTGCAGTGCCTTYCGCATCTAACGAGACATCCTGTGCATTATTCTCCTCAAAATGTTGATCATTGGTCAACATTTCTTGAATAACATTCCGGACGGCGTCTTCATCTTGCCACTTCTCCAAAATATCATTGTCACCCCCATCCTCTTCGTCCCACGTTCCAATAAATTGGAGGGCAGATTCTGCTTGCATAAATGCCTGAGTGCCTTTACCACTTTTCTCGAGCCTTCTTTTTTCTGACAGAAGGGCGTCAAGAGGGTTATGCGTTTTTATTACTCTATTCCCAGGAGCAGTTCCTTTTGGTTGAGCCTCCTTTCGCCATGTAGTGCTACGCTTCCGGGAAGGAGATGTAATTTTGGGAGATGCTGCCTGTGGTTTACGGTTCCTCAGGAAGTGACCGACCGCCGATTTTGATGGGCCTGCAATCGCGTCCTCACCGTCGAAACCCCTTTGGTGGTCAATCAGCACTCATTCTTTCAAAAGCCTGCTAAAGAAGACCAACCTGCCTGCTTTACGTTTTGGACTGACCGGTACAAGAAATGATAAGTCCTCTTCATCGCTGCTCGAATCTAAGACCTCATCAAATTGCGGGGGAGGACTGTCTTCAAGTCGCTGAGCCCTTTCAAAAGCGTCGTTTTTGATTTTCTCTAGCAGGTGCTCTGTCATTGTTTTCTCATCGAGAAGAGTAATGGAAGGTGAACGGGCCGGCGCATCTTCTGAGCCAGGCGGGGTTGGCAAACCGGGGAGAAGCGAGCCGAAATCAGTTTCTGACGAAAGAGATTTGGGCGTCAAAGGAACCGATGACAATGGGGACGATGCTGGTATATTGATATCTCGCATGTGRCTATCTTCATTCCCTAGCTCGTCTGCAACATTAGGCGTAGCTTGTTGACGCCATTTTTCCACAGATTTCTGGACTTCTTTGGCATCGCGCTCCATGGCTCTGATATCACGTGCTAAATCCAATTCCAGTTCATCTGATTGACTGGTAGGAACCGTTTCACAGCGCTTTATAACTTCAATCGGACATGGTTTACTAGGGCTTCCCGGGCGTCTCTGTATGGTAACAGAATGTTATACTGTCGTTCAYGGCTGATTAGGGGTAATACGCACCGGAGACTTCACATATATAACTGCCAAGTCTCTCATGTCCACGTCTGAGTCGCTCTCGAATTTTCTTTGTCTCTTGGATCGTTTCGGACCTGGACTCGCAACTGTGGTTTTGCTTCGAGGAACAGCATCAGGAGAGCGCATTCTCTTAGAGAGAGTCGGCGCGTTCGATTCGGTTCTCTGCGAAGGCTTGTATAACTTGCTAGGCTTGGCAAAAGTACCTGACTCTTCGCCTTTCTGACTATCACGTCGCGCAAGCGAGGCGCGTGCTGTTGRTGTTAGAAGAGTCTGGGTACTCCCCACATCGCTATTCTTTCTTCGCGTGAAATAGTCTGTGATCTTCTTCGCATTATCGTCAGGAATGCCCCTGTTCTTGGGATTCATGTACGCGTCGGTGAAGTATGACTCTTGAGTCGCGAATTTAATTGGTGTTACGTACGCGTGATGCGTGACATCGTCAAGTAGCAAACCTGAAGGGCAACCCTACCCTTTGCATCAGACAGCAAGTAGCACGTCTGTCTGATGTACATAGCTATCGTTATTCATGGGATGTGTAGCAAGATTATTAACAGTNCTAATTGGCCGAGTCCGATAAGTCTATGGCTGATATCTCACACGCAGTCAAACTGTGAGATGAACAAGTTCCCGTTTAGCTGAAATGACACCAATCACTTGAGATCCGAAATCCAGAAGATCTCCATCGCGAGTAACGACTAAGTCCCCTTCTCCTAAATCGATGCCGAGTAGTCGCGCAATGTTTGCGGATCCCAAAGCCAATGCATCCTCTCTAGAGATCTTCCCACCTCTCCCAATAGCAGTCTAAGCAAACTTTATGAGCATCATGGAACAACGGCAGAAGACAAAACTCGCCCAAGCTATATCAAAAGGTAAATCACGAGCAAATGCATTCTCCTCTACTCCGATGCCAACGACCACGTTGTGGGATAGCAATATTGCTATGGCACTCTCAGGGGTCAACGGTGGTCCAGGAAGGCTGCTTAGGACTGAATGACATAAATACAGACGTTTTGCGCTAGACTTACATTCGCCTTTCTTCCCAATATTTCGGAGACGGGCGGGATGGTGTTAAGATGACGCCGATCTGGGCCTCGGCAAGTTCTCTCGCTAACAAGTGGGCCTCYGTGGCACCCGTGATGGTCATTTGAATGGACTTCTTATTCTCTAATTCGACTTCTTTCTTTAGAATGATCAGTGTTGCAATCACATCAGCATTGTGGGCTTCTATGACCAATGGAAGCGATCCCTGGAGCACAGCGTCAACCCGCAGTCTTATAACAGACATTTCTCTTTACCTCTATTATCCGGCTAAACCAAAAGCCTATCGCGCTTTTGGATGGCTTGAATAACAAACGACGCAACGTCGCAATCTGGGTACTGACACTTGTATTGCGAAAACGGCGGATTGATAGGTGAAGCGCAATGGTATCTTTCTGTATAGAACCTTTTTCCATCCGGTGGATGGAACCAGTCGAAAACTGGGTGCTGAGGCCTGCCAAGAATCCTCTGTGGATAGGTGCTGATATCGCAGAGGTAACCTGTGCACGATCAGTGATTATGTACATACGTAGAATCGGTCTGATACATACCCCAGCTCTATATGCCATACTATATGCACAGCTATCAGAACAAAATTGTGAAAGTGCATCTGCTTACATACAGTGCATCTCTTGTACCAAATTCGAGGCCATCGAGCGCGTGCACTATGCTGGTGTCGCCGCCGAGGACTGGTGGAACTGGTTTAAGGAGCGAATCAAAAACATAGCCATCGCTGGTGGACATTTCTAGGCCAATTTCTTGTAGACCTAGAGGTGAACCGAACGCAATGAATCCCGGGGCTATGGAGCCACCACGCAAGTCAAATACCGAGGCTTCAGCCAGCACACTAGGACTTGAACACGAGCCATAGGATCCAAAACATGAAATTTTCCCGCTCGTAGAAACAACGGCAACAAGGGGGCCTTCACGGGTAGCAGGTAGCACCTTTTCTACGCCCAACACAGTCACATTATATATGGATGAGACATTCGTAAACATGACTGTTTTCGGCAGCCTTTGAGGTCGCAAGGGAGGTAAGCCATCGTATTCCAAAGTCTTTTTGATCTCTTTGTCAAAATTTGGCACCTCTGGAAGCCTCTGGAATCTGTCTGGCTTCTGCACCGCTTGCCCAGAAAGCTGCGGTATGCCATCAATGATGACCTGGGATGGTGTAGCCCCAAGCGCCAGTGGGTGACTGTCCCATATAACTAGATCTGTGCTACCATGTGTATCAGACGAACACGCTAGCAATTAGTAAAACTTACCGGCGTCCCAGCCTTTACGTTTCAATCATTGATTGTCATACACATGAAATTTAATTTACTAACCTTTCTTGACGTAGCCTATCCTATGTCCCATTCCCATAACCTCAGCCGGCTTTGTTGTAACAGACGCTATGGCAAGATTTGGCGGTAACCCATAGAAGAAGGATTTTTGAGCTTCATATAGTAAATATTGCGCATCAATTCCTTGTGGGTGGTGGCTCTAGGGGCCAATGTTAAGACCATGCCGGTTTCTCTGCGAAGAAACAAATCGCATACCTGCATTAAAACAGTGAACCCATCCTGCGCAAGTATCCTTGGGGCAAATTCTGAAGCCCTGAATTGCTCGCGGCGCCTCCTTGTTTTCTGGTCAATGATAGATTAATGTAGATTCATCTGCATTACCTCTCATTTGTCACGGATAGAGCGAGAGCAGGTGGTTTACCTGCAAACAGTAAGAGCAATCCAAAAGACTATACGGGCCCACATGCCGTTRGCTTGCCTCAGCACTTCGGGGACTAGATATGCGTCGCTGGCCGAATGGATTGCTGCGATCGGAAATTGAAACTCTTGACTGAGCTGTGGTGACAGTAAGTTGTGATAGCATGGTGCTATATTCAATCACTGACTCGTATTATATTATCGAGATCAACTGCCTCATCGCAATGAACATGTACCTGCCAAGAACAGTTTCAAAAGTATCGGGGCAGTATTTAGGAATNTACCTTTGCTTTTCCCCTGAGAACCTCAGACAGCAGTTCCAAGCCGTAGTTTTCAGGAACGTCATTTAGAACGGACCAATTGCCTAACAACGCCTCCGCACAGTAGTTGTCCTGCCGATGTACAGCTTCCCTAGCCTGGATATAACTACGAAAATCGAATGAATATCAGCCTACGAATATATGTCCACGAATACGCTTACTGACGCATGTCGTAAAGCCCACATATTGTCCATTCTTGTAGTATTGTATGCCTCATCTGCTAATATGCATAAGACCTCTCCATAAAAGACAGAATGCCTACCTGGTTTTTCGCCTATTATTGCGTAATAAGTACTCCTTAGCACCAGTCCATTGGATTATTACATACCACAAGTATGACTGATTGAGAAAAATGCACGTTAAGGAGCAGCCCCCGAAGATATACTCTATGACATTCTCACACTATATACCGCCACTTCGGATGGCCATCCACCGCTCCCTCTTTGGATGGGAGTGCAGGCTCCAGGAGCATCGCCGTGGGAGACCGTTCAGGGGTATCGCGAAGCTTGACAACGTAGCCTTCGCCACCTAGAGCACRCATTCAAAACAAGGACTCGGCATTAAGAAAACAACGCACCTATAGCATTGGTAGAAGCTGGGAGAACCAAAGCAGTTGTAGTACCGCCCGCGATAGACAAGAGGTATGCGTCATCGTGAGTGTTCAACGCATCGATGGCGCGCAACCACGGTTGGACAGTCCCACGAGAGGAACCTGCGTCCATAGCACCGCTAAGTTGAGGAGAAGGTTGGATGCCATGATGCGAACGGATGTCAATAAGGCCTGGAGTTATCCAAGCACCTTTAGCGTCTATGACGATAAGGCCACGGGTGTGTGCTGCAAGGGCAGCAGTTGCAGAACGGCCTACTCCTTGGATGATACCCTTGTCCAAGAGCACGTCACCGGTAATTATCTCTGTCCCGTTTCTTTCACCAGTCCAGACTCTTGCCCCTTTAATAAGAACGGGTTTCGTCCCCACGACAAACCGGTCTGAACGTGACCGTTTTTGGAAGTCTCCAGTTTGTGCAACTTCCGACTTCAAAGAAGCACACCAAGTCAATGCCAAGGGTGGTGGTARCTTGAACGACGATGCACCGTTGCCCAGCAAATTAAGTACCCGGGTTTTGACAGAGCGGAGGCCACCACGCGCGCAAAAAATCAGTAAAACAATGAAAGTACAAACCTTCGTCCAATGCATAGGGTTCAAAAAAGGAAAAATCAAGTAATAGTGAGCTTTTATATCTTGCAATGTGCCACGAAGAGACAACGTTTTCAGCCCGCATTGAACACACGATGCAAACGTTAACGTAAGTGGCAAGCGTCTTGTTCTCACGCCAAAAGGCGCGTGCCAAGATATCTCGACCCCATAATACGCTACCTCGATTCACGTGTATGGTTTTGTATCCTCGTTAGTGTTGGCTGTTGCGAATGGAGCATGATAAGTAACCGGCGGCGGCGACAGAACAACTACTTTATCCTAAAATGGCTATTAACACTGATGTGATTGCATCAATTTCAAATCGCTTCATATTTATCGTAGATTCAACCCCATCGCTTGGTACGGATACCCTTCCTACCCACTTAAATGTTGTTGACTCGAGAGGGACGAGCATGGCCTGACTAACCTATGATCCCTCAATACCTCAGTATTGATAGCGACTCAGCCAGGTCGTCTATATCGACATCACCCACAGATATCGACTCTTACGAAGCCTGGGACGACTTCGTACGCCTGGACCACGACCCGGAACTTGCAGCATCGAGTGATCCCTTGTGGGTTGCTCGCCCCCGCAACGCGTTCATCATATTTCGTTGCGAATATGCCCGGCGTCATTCCAGGATGGGTAGGCGAGCCAGAGGAATAGGCGCCCCCGCAGAAAAGTCGTTGTCCAAAAGAGCAGCAGAAGCATGGCATCAGCTCTCGAACGAGGAAAAAGGCTATTTCAAGGCCCTCGCCGACCAGGAACGAATAGAACACGCAAGATTGTACCCTTATTATCGCTTTCGACCTGCAAGGCGACCTTCGTCTAAACGCAGTCCCCACCCTCGAGTCGTTTCTATGACAAATTTACTCGAACAATGTTCAGACCAGGACGTAGAGCGCGAGTCCGAGGCTATGCCAAAGTCAAGCACGCGAGATATCTCTATTCATGATGTTCCGGACTCGACTTCCTCATCGTGCTCCCTATCGTCGTATGATCCCTCGCCTCTTAAAACCCATCCCTTTGACGTGTGCTGCCAACGAGGCTCAGCTGGACATTTGACTCAGCTGCCTATGACTCCCTCTATTCCTTGGCTCTCCCAACCGGGATCGATCCGTGTGGGTCTTTCCTTTTTTAATATGAGGCTGAAATTAACAAGGGAATCTCAGCCAATACTTACCCAATCAGATATCAATTCCGTTAGTGTGGATGATTTCTTTTACTTGGAGAATACACTCCCTCCGATACCACAACATCATGGTTACATGAATGCAGACTAYGTCAGCCTTCGCTCATCGTCACTGGCGAACTGGGACGGAAAAGCCACTGCCGATGCCGCACCGTGCTCACGCCAGTTTCCAGAGTCGACACCAGCCTATATCAGGCCAGAAGATGACTGCGATGACATCTTTGATAATATTGGAATGGGTTATGATGCGTTATTCGGTTATTCCGCTTGCCAGGATCATGGTGCCAATATCACCATACCCTATCATCCCATACACACCGACCTACATATTGCGGAAGCTAGACGTGTCACCGTACCTGTCCTTGAACCTGAAAGGAKATTTATATCGTACCCTTTTTCCACCTTTCACGAAGTCGGAGTACGCATCGATGCCTTACTTTATCATCTTTGAAATGCGCCATTTATTATAACGGCTCGGTCTACCATAGGATATCGAAGGAAGATTGTAATACAAAGTACCGTTAGGGCAGCATTAAACAATAACATATGCAAGAATTATGACTCCAATCTCGCGAGGCATCGTGCATGCGGCTCGAAAGTGCTATCTGCCCCCAGGTGCACTACGCGGCCACGATCCGACGTTTTTTCCCAGAGAATGTCTGCTTCTTCGTTGACCCTCATCATTTGATGGTACTAGTTCAATGCCCTCCTCTCCTTCGATATTGCTCAGTGACCTCCTTTTTTGTTGGCCATCATCTTCATCTCTGTACAATGGGTGCTGATGGTGATCAATATCCTCGTCTTCGCCTTGGTCATCGTCATCACTGGCATGACCTACTTCCCAAAGTACGGCTTGTTCGTTCTCCCTGACACCATTTTCTTGCGATTCTAAATCACCCCTTGGTCGTGGTGTTCTGCTCGTAGCTGTTCTTGGCCGAGCAATCGTGGCAGATTTGACTTTGCCCTCCACAGGCTCGGGCTTCTTGAGCGTAAGAAGGACAACTCCTGCGATCAGAACAAGGATCGAAAGGAATACTAAAAAAAGTGTCCACCCTTCGTAGGCATCGATTTCGTTGTTAAAGACCTACTGTTAGTTCAGTAGATGCGACTGTACTCATATATAAGGACAAACCAGAGAATCTAAAAACCTGATGTCATAGGCAGAGATTAGTTTACATACCGATGCTTAACGGGTAGTCTTACCCAATCACCGTGTACACGCCATAGAAAACAGGTACAACCAGTGTTGAATCGTAGACCTTGAGAGCTTTGTTCAGGCAGATGATCTGCATGACCGCGGTGACAACCAAAAGGATGAACGTGAAGATAACTGATACATGTCCGAATTGATTTCCAGTGTTTTCATGCGACAATGACCCAGATATTAGCTTTACACTTCAAGGTAGATAAGATTCAATCCATTAACCTGGCCGATCGATCGGGTATCATACAACATACCTTGCCTTTGCAAAAACTAAGCATCCTCCAGCAAGTCCTCCACCACAGCACGCCCATCCGATACCTAGTGTCCAAGCTATCTGCTGATCAGGCTTTGGCCCAGTCCATGYTTCAAGTTTCTCGGTAATCCAAACCATTGCCCCCCTCCAGTAGGATCGCAATGCTCTCGCAGCTCTACCGACACCTCCAAGACCATCGCAGCAAGTTCGACTAGTCGGCAACTTCTGAGAGTTGTTGTTTTCAGAACCAGGGGTAATCTCATTCCGCGCTGTTAACACGGCCTCGAGGCGAGTGATAAAAATCAGCAAGAGAATGAGTGCAAAAGTCATCGCAAAAAAATATCCTAGCCAGCCCACCCGACCCCATAAAGCGGACAATAGCGCGGCATCCACCTCAGTACTGAGACCACTGTTGATTGAACCGAAGGCAACAATCCCTACTACTCCAAGGACGACGACGATTGTTCCCTGTAACTCAACATTATTTCATTGGTCACGGTTCATGCAGTAATGCGCATACGTAGATATCATTGCGTGTCACAGGTGTCCCGACCAAAAATCGTGCGAAGAGAAAATTGAAAATGAGAGAACTTGAGCCCAATGGCGCCACATACTCTGATATATCTATCTGAGTAGAGTCAAGGTGCAACGTGACTGAAACGTACCGGCACGCATGTACTCCAGAGCAAGTGTACTACCTATTAGTTGAGAGAGTCTAAAGGCACGTTTCAGCCCTGCTCAACATTAGGCGCACTCTGCACWTACATGTAGAGTATCATTCCGAGTAACCATAATGGCCTCATCCAGTCTTTCCGTCGTGATGCTTTCGGTATCGCGCTCGTGCGCACCTAATTAGCAAGAAGTGTTCAGAAATGCATCTGGAAACAAAACGGAGACGAACGTGATCTAATTTTGTGAGATTCAATCCTGCGGCATTAAGTATTGATGCTAGAAGAATAATAGACAAGCCAATGATGAAGGCCACGAGAGGATTTGCATGGTGCATAGGTGAATGCTGGGGGATGGAGGAGTCTTGCGGCGCCATTAGCACTGGATGATGGGCGGGAGCGTCGTCAGTAGCGACGACCGCTTCCAGCTAGCACAGCCACCTACAGTCTAAAGTGCATAATCTGAATTCAATTTCGTTCGTGACAGAACTAACATCATACTCTCTCAAGACTAGGTACGACTACTTCATCTCCATCGGCATCCCGTGCAGTACACTCCTCATCTTCTCCTCTTATGCCTGATACGTAAGCTGGAGCTCGAGGATCGAGGAACCCTTGCTCTTCAGCTGTCAAACAACTCATTTAGTATGACATTATACAAAATTGAGCATCACTTACGGGCCGAAGACCAGAAGTATGTGATGAGGCCCACTATAACCACAGCGAATGATATGAAATAAAGCCAATATGGGCTATAGTGCTGCGAAATCATTATCAGAAGTGATAATTTGCATATTCAAACCGATCTTACAAAAAGGAATAAACCTGCATTGATATTCAGCAAAGATCTTGCCATTGAAGGGTCAGCTTACCGAACAGTAAACCATAAAAGTCACTGGACAGCAGACTCAAATTATAGTAGGCAGACGAGGCTAAACGGTACAGCACGGGAGATACGGTATACAAGATCAACANTCATTATCAGAAGACCGGTTCCCGGGCAGTTCTTATGACGTACCTCCAGTATAAGCTAGGAGCAAGCCGACTTGGTTTCAAGGTAAATCATCAGCTCCTGAGAAACAACAGGGGTTCTCACCTGTAGCACCGTTCCAGTTTCCATTCTTTATAAGTTCATGTTCCAGCGCCGATGCTTGGATGCCATTTATGATAAAACCAAACATGCCAAGTTGTCCTACAACCTGCCTAGGCGTAAACAGCAGTCAAACAGAACAAACATAAATTACCGTACCTCGTACAAAGGACGYTTGCGAACGAAAAACTCCTCCGTTGCATTGGCTACTTGGAAATGAGAGCTGTCCGGTGCAGACGAATGGCGCACGTACTAAACCCATAGAAAGTCGCAGCTGCAACCATGAATGCGTCACCTTTACCCTTACTGACTGCCTGCCAATTTTTCCCAGTAAGGACATCACAGGTGACGAGTAATCCTAATCCTCCGGTACATATCAAGACGCCCTATGCCCAATGCGGCCTGAGTTGATAGTCGGAAAAGGGGAATCAACAATACCGACCATAATTTGAGTCCAATGATATTTTGGCCTCATGTATATCCAGGAAAAGAATAAACAAACGGGTATGGCCCATCTGAGATGCCTTTAGACTCGCTAACGTAAAAAATTTGCAACACTGACGCATCTAAAAGCATGCAAGATAATAGGTCCGTGTATGAGTAGGCCTGAAGGAGTACTTGTTGATTATAAACAGAATGTGCAGATCAGAGTTTTAGCTAACCTTGACAGCGAGAAAATTCCCTTCAACGTCGGAAGCGGCTAGAATCATATCTAAGAGAGGTATATCAGTCTATGGGTTCCATCAAAATAAACAACACGGACATCGCCATCCGTCTTTGAGAACAAGTTTACCCCAGCCTTTCAGACCATCTTTGTGATGCCGATCCTCAGTAAAGTTGATATAAGGCAAATGTGCATCTCACATTTGTACATGGTATAGGGTGTAAAGATCACGAACAATGAAAAGTACCTGGGGGATTGTTCGCAGCTGGAGAAGACAAAAGGGCCATGCGCTTACAGTAAGTTATTTTGCATCGTAGGGAGGGAAAGCCCACGGTTTACGAGCTCGGTAGTTGTAACATTCGTGCATGTGATACACAATGAAACGATCTGTCCAAATACAAGGGACAAGATGAATCGTTTCGTCCAAACGCTTCTCCACCGTGCTTTTACGCTTTCGAAGAAAGCCGCGGGAGAAGAATAAATGATCGGGGGGCGGCGCGGAGACTGTTGATTGAAAGTTGAGAGCGCGGGGACGGCCACCGGAATGGTAGTTGCGGGACTCTTCTTTCCGTCGTAGTCATCCATGTTTAGGGAACGGGAAGACGGATGTCCGAGCACACACCTCGAGGGATTGTGTTGAACAAAACTGACAGCTGACACGGTAGTTATATCTTTTAAAAGGCCTGAAACTTCTCGCTTGCAGATCGGATCTGGCACATGGAGAACAGGGCGCCTTACGGCATTGCGCGTTGTTGATTGACTTGAGAAGCCCAGTTCTGGATGTAGGCCGAGTAAGAGCGATCAAGCCACAAAAGTGGGTTCAGTCAGTTGAAAATGCATGACACTTGTGCCGCGATGGTACCTATGTAGATTAGATATACGATATACGATTGGGCCAGACTGAGTGCCTGCGACATATCTTTCTGAAAACATACGTAGCTGCACATGGGTACGTCGGGACCGTGGTTCCGGACCGGATGGCGACAGCTCACTCGGTGAGTCGGTTCTTGAGCGGTGCTTACAGCTACCATGGCCACTCCTGGTTTTCCCCAAACATTCCAACCGATTGCACTTCCGGTAGAGCTGATCCATGCTCTCAACCAAACGTACTTCCTCCATCTCCTCGCTAACGACCCCGACAAGGTAATTCCTCCCGGGAAGTCGCTTCTCTCAATGCTAGCACACTCCCATGTTGCATTCGAAGACAGTGACAGGGTTGATGCAGAGAACGATGCAATGCGTGAAAGAATAGGCCTGGTTGCTCAGAGGGCATTCTGGGATGAGGTATGCCTCAGAATTGGGGGTGTAGATGTTGACTCGACCAGCCCTCTTTAAGGCACTTGATGCATTATCCTCACCGCTGCCATCTGTCCAGCTCCGCAGGCTTAAATTACTCTATAGCGACATCAGGGATGCCTTGTCGTCTTTGTTTCCGTTGAACCATCCCTCTATACTAGCCCTGTCATCCCCCTTAGCACCGACCACCTCTCCTTTGCATTCCACGGCAATTCTTCTGAAGGACATCTTGGTATCTCTGAAGCAACGTTGTGCACCTGCTAGAGACCGTGAAATAGATGAACAAATGATCTTACTCGAAGAAATCCCCCCGCCACTGATGACCATGGATTCCGGGGCGTCACCGACACAAAATCATTCGGTTGCTAGATCAGTTATTGGTGCCATTCAGTCCATCTTAACGATCGCCGAAGTTATGAAGGAAGATTTGAATAAATTTGTTCTCGGAACCATGAATGAAGCACAGTTAAAATCTGTTGTGCAACAACAAGCCAAGACACGAGAACGTGAACTGGTGCTCCGGCTTTGGAGCGTTCCAGAAGGGCAGGGTCTACACATTGTTCGCGAGAAGTGGCGCGCATGGGTTGAACAACTTGAAGACGGCTTACCGCTCGTTAACAGTCACCAAGAGGATAGGTGGAAGCGTCGCCTTTTACAGGCCTTGCAAAGTTCGGCACCGGTATCATGCAATGACCTTCCAGGTTCAATACTTATGCCAACGCCGGCAAATGTCCTTCCCCCCCAGTTTCTTTTTGTGATGCCAAATCTGTTGTCCATACAAAATTATATACAAGCATTGACTATCACCGCCGCGCTTCGTTCGCTCCTTCGTGTCCCTATGTACCCGGAGTCCGATCAGTCTCGCGCCTCGATAGTTTCTCGGTTTGTCCAACGTGTGTGGACCCTACTGGCAGGAGAAATAGAAGCCGATGAGGCAATGTCTAGACCGGCGGACCTCGGTGACACCAAGACTGCGCATCTAGCTGATGAGCTTGTTCATGCACGGCGAATGCTGTCAGACGTAGGCACAGATGAAGAAGCACGCTTACGGGCTGCGACAGAACGTATACTCAAGCCACAGGATCCGGTATACGTGTTGCTTCAGCGGCGGGCATTGGCGGCTTTGAGGGAAAGTCTAATTACTCGCCACCCGCCTACACCGGTTGACAGAGAAAGGCTGCTCCCAGAGAAACTTAGGACTGGAAAGGATGTTGCCACAGGAGTCGGTAAARTACCAAAGGTTGGCTTCTGGCCCAATGCCGTAGCTAACGGCGCTGGCGCTGTTAAAGCGAAGGTATATCCTAAGGGATTCGAGGATTCTGTTCTGGCAAACGAGGTTGATCGGCTTTCCTCGAAGTTCACCTCCTGTATTGCTTGGGTCGAGGACGTGTGGGGAGATCTAACGACTAGTTGACTGGCGACGTGTACGTACGTCAAAGCAATACACTTTGCGTAATGGTCTTTCAATACATTAATTATATGTACTTCGCTAAAGGCAGACTTTAAATTTCTTGTAATTGTCTTCGCTCATTATGCATTATGCATCAACCCGCCTGCATATTATTTTTTATCTCCGATGGACTTCTCAAGATCCGGCGGAGAGCCGCATCCGAGGCTTTCGTTCCGTGGCATACTAATAATCACGCTAAGGGTCGCACAGAATACTATTAGCGTCCCAGGCGAGAATCACATTCGTTCTACACGGACATAGGCTAACTCTGGACGAAACCACTATCAGGAGGGATCTCGAGATTAAATTAACTTACGGGAGGTTTCGAGGCAGATATTACGCGTTACGCGACCGTGCCACCCCTGATTTGTGTTTGGCGGATCTCATCCGGTCAAATTCAGATTAATATATATATACGCATCACGGCGCATATTGTCTGGCTTGCGCGGTAGTTCACTCTGTTGCTTTTCCAGTTTGTACTCATATCAAATGGGCCTTGACAGCTCTCTCAGTGGCTTAAAGCAAAACGGTCGGCCATCCAGCAAGGATCTGCCACATGAAGCCAACGGTACCAAAGTGCCACATCACACTAGCAAAGGAACCAGCTTGCTTTCAAAGTTTATAGAATCTCATCGTGAATTAGAGAGTTACAAGTAAGTCTGTTAGCTGCATCGTTTCATTCGGTTGTGCCAATTTTTCTTGTTGATAGGAATGGCAAGGTTGTCAATATCGACGGTCAGACTTTGTCTATCGCGGCAGTCGCTGCCACGGCGCGCTACCAAGCGTCCGTTCAATTGGACAGTTCACCCCATATACAGGAACGCCTGCGCAAAAGTCGTGCGGTTATCGCGGGGAAGATATCAAGCGGCGCAAGTGTTTATGGTCTCTCAACCGGTTTCGGAGGCAGTGGTGAGTTACCGGGTTTTTGTACGAAGGCCCATCTTATTCTCCATTTAGCCGACACGCGAACAGACCGACCGTTGCTATTGGGGCACGCTCTTCTGCAACACCAGCATATTGGTGTTCTTCCCACGTCGACCGAACCTCTCCGAGTCTTGCCACTGCAAGATGTGAGTAGTACAAGTATGCCCGAGGCTTGGGTTCGGTAMGTATCTCAGATTGACATATTGCCAGTAAATTGATTACAGTAGAGGTGCCATTCTGATCCGCATAAACTCTCTCATTCGCGGTCACTCCGGAATTAGGTATAATGAAACAAGTTATTGGCATTTGAGCACTTGGACTGATTTCACCATTAAGATGGGAACTAATTGAGAAGTTGAAGGAATTGTTGGCCGCTAATATTACCCCGGTCGTCCCTCTTAGGTCAAGCATCTCAGCATCTGGAGGTAATGTGGAATTAATGTTGGTATCGCCGAAGCTTCTTGATGCCCCCTTGCATTAGACTTGTCTCCGCTATCGTATATCGCAGGCACCATTGGTAAATATAAKTTTTCTTCCGTGATCTGTGATGATGATTGCTTACGGCATTTCTAAGCTGGGAATCCATCAATCAACGTATATTATGGTCCCTTAAATTTCGGGGCACGCCAGATTGGATCGTCCCGTGACGTTTTGGCAATTCATAAGATCCAACCTTTTCCACTTGAAGATAAGGAACCTCTGGGTATTCTGAATGGGACCGCTTTCTCTGCGTCTGTGGGAGCTTTGGCTATCCATGAAGTAGTACATCTTGCCCTGTTAGCCCARGTGTGTACTGCCATGGGCACAGAGGCCTTGACTGGTACTCGCGCTTCCCACGCACCGTTCATTCATGCTGTCGCACGCCCTCATCCCGGACAGGTTGAGTGCGCCGAGAATATCTGGAATCTGCTGGAAGGCAGTAAACTAGCACGTTTGGAAGAGGAAGATGTCAAACTGGTTGACGATAAGTATTCCCTTCGACAGGATCGCTATTCTCTCCGGACGTCCCCCCAATTCCTTGGTCCTCAGATCGAAGATATCCTAGCGGCGTTCAAATCGATAACGCAGGAATGCAATTCTAGTAAGCTAAGTTCGCATGGTTTACTTCTCATCCTGACCTCCTGTTTCAGCTACTGACAACCCCCTAGTTGATGGAGAAACTGGTCAAATTCACCATGGTGGTAATTTCCAAGCCATGGCTGTGACTAACGCGATGGAAAAGACGCGTCTCGCCATRCATCATATTGGCAAATTGTTGTTTTCTCAGAGCACTGAATTGGTCAATCCTGCATTTAATCACGGTTTACCACCATCAGTCGCTGCTACTGACCCGTCACTGGATTATCATGCAAAAGGTGTTGATATTGCAACGGCATCATACGTAGCGGAACTAGGTTATTTAGCCAGCCCTGTCTCGACTCACATTCAATCAGCTGAGATGCACAACCAAGCTGTCAAGTGAGCGTTAAAAGTTAGATTTGGTGCTTTTGTTAACGAGTTGAAAAGTTCTTTGGCTCTAATCTCTGCGCGTGCAACTGTGACTGCGATAGAAGTGTTGACATGTCTGGTCGCTTCTTACATGTATATCTTATGTCAAGGTACTGTTTGCCCCAAGTCCTATAATCCCAATAACTAAGCCTTGTAGCCCTCGATCTACGCGCCCTTCAACGCGAGTTCTTAGTGGGCCTAGATTCACTCGTCGGCGAAGAGTTGACATCTGCTTTTGGCTCGTTCTTACCATCCCATGAAATCRCTATTCTGCGAAGCAACCTCGTCAAAGTCATGGACGAGCAGCTGGAGAAGACGGCTACCATGGACAACGCCGATCGCATGACGGCCGTGGCTGCTAGCTCGTCGTCGCTTTTGCTCAACTTCTTTACTGGGCCGAGTGCCCCTCGACGCCTCCAATCGTATGACGTCCTGAATGCTATCTCAAAATTCCAATCATCTGTTGCATCTCAGTCGACAGCGCTCATGGACGGACTTCGCAAAGCATATATATCAGGCGAGCATGGGCCTGCACCCGCGAGTCCGTACCTTGGCAGGACCAAAGCCATCTATGAATTTATCAGGATCGACCTTGGCGTCCACACGCACGGCACTGAAAACTTGAATAACTTTGAAAATGGACTTGGAGTGGACGATGTTACCATTGGGCAAAACATATCGCGCATTTTTGAGGTTTGTCATTTGTTTGCTATCGATAGATTGGGCTGACCAAGGCTGCACAGGCCATCCGAGATGGAAAAATGCACTCCATCGTCGTTTCTCTTTTCTAATGGTTGCATTGATTGAGGCATAGATTGACGCCATACCCTGAATTACGTGTTACCGTTGCGTCAATGTAAATTAAATTGCTAAATATTATAAATATGTCCTCCTCACTCAATGTACATGACCGTTCTTTCTATCGATAATTAGGATCCGTGTTCAGTACGGATGTTGAGAAAGCAGGGACAGTTCACTCTTGTGGTTTGAACTTAACCTGTATGTCTCCTATTTCTTTCCTCCCGTCCTTTAACACCTGGACAACCTTCTTCTCTAGCTGAGATGATTGTTCTACGGTAACTGCCCCGGGAACCTTGACAACAAGGTCGACAAACATTTGTGAGCCAGCCCTGCGTGCGCGGAGGTTCTCAATAGATAGGAGTTCAGGTATACTTTCAGGTGATGAAGATGTCGCGAGCAGAGGGTATAATGACTGTTCTAAAGACTTTCTGATCGACAGTGGTACGCTTGCGTCTGTCAAATCTCGCCACGTCTCTAGGAGRAGGCTAATGCCTTGCCGTAGAATGACATATGATACCAATAGACCTAACATCGAAAGATAATGTAGCTCCCTTCATAAGGCAGGATTAATACGTACCACCAATAGGGTCCAATGGCAACTTTGGGAATGCCCATGAGCCGATTATGGCGACGAAAGCGACCATGCTCGAATACGCGTCACTTCGATGATGTACTGCGTTCGCGTGCAGAACTGGACTTCTCTCTTCGTCGGCGACTTTCTTCGTTATTCGGTAAAGCCATTCCTTCACAATGATGCTTACTCCAGCAAACCAGGCGGCATTGGGATCTAAAACATGAACATGCGTATGTGTATGGGAATGGCCGAGCACAGGGACATGAAGRGCCATGGAGGTGATTGCCTGGAGAACTTGTTGAATTATGCCAGGCGGTAAATTCGACGCAGTTTCCTGGAGAGCCACCATTAGCAAAAGGCAAGAGTGGACACCGATGCCTATGGCGCCGCTGATGAGGAGCAGCGACACTGCCGTCGTTCCGAGAGTTTCGAACTTTGCAAATCCATAAGGGTATTTCTTGGTAGCCTGGCCGCGGGAAATGCGCCAACAAAAAAGGGTGACAAAGTCGCCCAACAAGTCTAAGTAACCAAGCTGTCAGACAGTGGACTGTTCTATGCATGTATGGGAAGAGACGGACCGCTGAGCGAATGTGCCGCGTCTGCCAGCAGCGACGCCGAGTGCATGTATACCCCTGCCAGTCCTTTTGCACTCGTCAGCACGACATTTGAATACAGACCAACGAGCGTGATCTGGCTTCCCCTATCAGCTTCGTATTGTAAATCTAATAATTAATGTTGTGAGTGTAGAGGAACGTACTAGCGCCCTGAAATGCCGCAACTAATTCCTTTGCTCCATGACTATGACTATGCCCGTTTTCACCCTGTGAATGGGAGTGTCCGGAATGGACCGTGTGCTGTTTCTCATGTCCATGGCTCTCATCGCCGTGGTCGTGTTTCATCTGTTTGTGTGGCTTGTCAGGAGTGTTGGTGGAGTGGGTTCGTTGGCGCATGTCAAAATGTAGGAATCGTGCGACGCTTGGCGCAACGGCGTTTGAATGCCAGGGATGCCGTACTGTTCCTGCCCAGTTACAGCTTCTGTGAGTCAAGAGTATAAATTCTCGACCCCGCCACGACAGGCTGCGGGGGTTTGCCAGCGACAGGAACACGAAGTTACAGCATCGGCGCCGAATGTCCAGCTGCTGCCAGGTACGGCACATGATCACGAAGAACGGCAAGCATCTATCTCTTATATGCTGTGCCTTACACCGGTATTCGCTTCTATCCGGTACCGACTACACTACAGACTCAGTATATCTTCTCCAAAAGATTTACGACTCTTCCAAAGAGTGGATCATCCGTAGAACCCAATGCTCTAGTAGCAATATCTGGCAAATCGGTCCGAGGCACGGAGTGTTCCGATAAGGTTGATTTGAGACCAAGATTCTTCACCAGTCTATGCGGTTGTGAGCAGTGCTTCTGGCTATACGAGAYGTACGCACTCATCAATCATAGTCGCTAGCTGATGTACATCACCTTCCACCGTACCCGTGGATGGGGTACGGAGATAAAATAAGGCTTGTGCAAGATACTCCTTGTCTTCCTGCGATGCCACCTCTGCTTTCAGGTCGACAACAGATGCAAGCGTTAGACACTATGTACCGTTTAGAATCGGCGATTGGGGAGCATTGGGCACTAACCGACGTTATTCCATGAGGGATGCCATACCTCGCCCCCAGCTTATGGCCCAAGGCGTGGGACAGGCCTAGCGCAGCATATCTGTCCCGTTTAGCAGGCCATARGCTCATCCATGCAGCCAACTGCAATTTCTGCCGAATCTCTACGTCGTCGGGGGAGGCTTTGGACATGGGCAGATACTTGAATAAATCTGCTAGTGCAGCGTAGCACAACGCCTTCAACGGCTCGACCACAAACGGCCTRTAGAGATTCTCTAATCTTGCTCATAAGGCAGATCAGTATATCAGGGATCAKTTCACGAACCAACAGCGTGATCAAGTGCTCGGAGGCCCGTAGACAGCCTACAAAAACAAATTAACATATACAATTGAGAAGAGGAACGCTAATTTACCAGAGTCGTTGCGGCGTAGCAAGGGTAAGCTCGGCGTCAAGAACGATGCCAGCTGGGCCCAGTTCTTGGGAATTGACTGAAGCTTTATGTCCTTCATCGTCCGTATACCCGGCTCCTACCTAGAGGCTCACTTCAGATAGTGATCTTATCTCAGATAGAAGTACGTGCCGTGTACTCTGCTGCGCTTAATGTAGTAGGGATGGCGATTTGAAGCAAAGTRGGTCCTCCCGTTTCTTTCTGGAGCATGTAAAGAATTGCCTTGGACGCATCGATGGGCGATCCGCCTCCGACAGAAACGATCACATCGCAATTATTTTCTTTGAACGTYTTGATCCCATTCCTAATGCCAGCTATAGGGGCATGCGCTCCGATCTCGTAGAACGTTGCRCCGTATGCATTCGACTCCTTTAGAATTGCCTCAACTCTTCGAACAACATCGGTCTAGGTTTCCCATTAGACCTCGATCGCATGCATYCGTATTGAGTGTCACCTTCTCATGCAGAGTTTTCCCGGTAACAACAAGGGCTCTGGAGGCTTTCAAGGTGTCCAGCAGCTTAGGCAGGGCAGACTTGAGTGATCCAGGTCCGTAGTAGATGCCTTTGAGGGTGTCTGTCCATGCATAGTACGATGCTGACATAGCTGCCTCTCTCTCTACCGCCATTCCGTGTGCTGAGTGGTTTTATACACCCCAAAAATAACAGTTCACGCGGCCGCTGACATATTCTTGCTAAGGCCAATGTTACTCCGTGTTCGGCCACCACCAAGGTTTTGCTCGCGCCTGCGCTGGGTCTCTACGCGACCAACTTTTAACAAAGACGCTGCTTTTGTGCTCACTCAGGCGCCATCTCCTGATTGGAARTACGGGGAAGGTTTGCCAGCAAGCCAGAATGAGTGGAAAGAGCAGGGCGATGAACCGCGTGCAACATGGGACTTGACAACAATGTCTCCCAAGTCCGTACCTTCTCGACGCTTGTGCCTTTATTCTCACTACTAATACTATTATTATTATCAACGGCAATAGGGAAATATAYCCTCTTTTGACGAGCGCTATTATACCCCGTCCGATTGCACTGGTTTCGTCATTGTCCCCGCATGGGAAACATAATCTAGCACCGTTCAGGTGCGTGGCATGCAGTTGGGCTCATCAAACACAATTTGAAAATGCATCAGCTATTTTTCCATGGTATGCGCATGTCAGTCTAGCATCAGCCCCATTGGGTGACGATGTTTTAGGTTGGCCATAACCCGCCATTGCTAAGCGTATCCTTCRCGTTGTCTCCGCGTCGCTCAAAGGATACGCGAGAGAACATTCTCGTTACCAAGGAATTCACTGTGAACATCATCAGCGAACCTTTTGTGGAGGCGGCTAATTGTACTTCTGTGGAATCGCCATCGGAAATAAATGAATGGATTTTGAGCGGCCTGACGACGGAACCCAGCGTAAGCATGTCTTTTTTTATATGGAAGGAGATGACGACGACTCGGAATAGGTTGATGTTAAACCTCCATTTGTCAGAGAAAGTGCCGTCAGTCTAGAATGCGAGGTACGTGACAGAACCAAAATGGATGCAATGATGGCAATGGACAATTCATTTAGCTGTATAGCTCACAAGACATTGCGCCTCCTGGTTCATCGCAAATAAGCACGACGCTTGTCCTAGGCCTTATCAAGAGAGTGCATGTACGACGGTCGGTGATGCACGAGGATGGTGGTACGGTTGACCCCGGTAAACTCCGCCCCGTGTCCCGTCTTGGAGGGGTGACATATGGGCGACTAGCAGAGGGCTTTGACGTGCCTCGTGTGTCGTGGGGAGGCGTGAAGGAGGAGTACGCGAGACTAGAAAGTGTTTCAAAATCACGCCTAGATTAGAGATTAGCGTGAGATGGACTAGCGGGAGTAGTTAAAGTGAGAGTAAAGGCACCGCCAAATCAAGCGGTCTTTGTTGCCTCGTTCTTGTGTTTCATCTCACCTCCATTTAGACGTCATTCCGTCGGTAAGCTTGCCGCCACCGACCCCGCCCAGGCTGACTTTCCGCAGGCATGGACCAGGCCCACCAGCCCTCGCCGTCCGAACAACGAATGCAGGCCGTCGCCAGACTCAAGCGAGCCGCTTCGCTACCGCGAATGAAGGATGGCCGTCGCCCTCCAATGCACCCCGAGGCCGTCAGCGAAGGAGAAAAGGCTCCCACGGATGAAGAAAAGAAAGATGAGGCTGATACGTCGCCGCCGCAAGAGCTGAAAACGGAGGACCCCGAGCCTTTGCCGCCGCCCGTCGAGACAGAGGCCGAACCAGAGGCCGAACCGGATGCGGACGCGGACGCTGAGGTGGACACCGAGGAACCAGCAGAGACCGAGCAGCGAGCGGCCTCGCCCGCGACACAAACGCGTTCCAAGCGCCGTTCGCGGTCCCGGTCACGCTCGAGGGGGTCCAGGGACTTCAAAGGCAAGGCCAGGGCAAACCAGTCTCCGACACCAGTCTCCATGATGACCGGCGATTCCTCCCAGGACGATAGCCCCGGTCCGCCACCTGCTATTCCTCTCCCCCTCGTTTTTTCGCCCATACCCCATCTCGCGGCTCTGCAGAACCCTCAGCTACTCAGATCCCCTACGCCCACGGTGCCGGACTCGTATATGTTCTATCCCGCAGCACCCGCATCGCCGATGCTGCCTTCGCTGGAAGCAATCCAACGCGGCTTGTTTAGATCCAACAGCGCGGCAGGTACAGCAACAACATGGAGAATGGCGTTCCAGAGGCCGCAAGCCGGGGAGGCTGTGGATGCCCAGCCAATCAATAAGCTCGGACGAAACAATACCGTCTCCGGTGGCGAACGCTCTGCGGCAAGGCTGAATATGTTCACCGCAATCAATGGCAGAATCGCAGAGGCCGAAAACGGCAGTGTTGTAGAGGAACATCGGTCTAAATCCGCGCGTCGACGTGCACGACGTCGCTCAAGCCGTGCGTCTGCTAATGCCAATACAGCACTCGATGATCTCAGAGCCAGTTCCACCACGCCAAACACCCCTTTACCCCAAAGCCATTCATTACCAGCTACTAATAACACGGTCGAGATACGCTCACGTTCAGGGACACCTGGAGCACATTACATGGATGGTCAATTAGAGCCTGTGCCAATACAGAATGAAGAACATGACATAGATGAGCCCCGCCGCAGGAGTGTCCTCGTTGAGGAAGAAGACGAGGAACAGGCTCGATACCCTAATTACCCAATGCCGCAACGCAACGCAACGCCGAACCGCGTCCCGCATATCTCAGATGCACCATCAACTACTTCCATGGACTCGGAGGTTCCTGTCTTTTTAAGTCACAGGGCACCTTCCAGAACCGAGCCATATCCGAGCAGCCCATTTACCACCCCGCTTGAGGAGAAAACGGCAAACGATGAGGATGAGGTTGTGTATCACCCCGACACGCATCGGACACGGACACCATATCCAGAGATGCAGGCTGACCGGGAAATTAGTTGGATTGCTGATCCTGGTAAGCAATTTGTTCAATACACACCGTAACCAGTAGCAGGACAAATCCCAAGTGCCAGAATACCGTATACCTGTACATCATGAAGAAGAGGAGGACGACCAAGATGACGATGAGCAAGGTGACGATAATGAAGTTCCGGATGAAGATGCCGATCCTTCTTCRAATCGGTCTTCAAATCATTTTTCGCGTCAAGACACCTACGAAACTACTTCGCCTCGAAATTCTACAACGTCAAATAATATCGTTATTGAATCCGAGAGCTATCAGGAAAGTCCCTCTGCCGGAACACATACATCTCCAGCGTCCTCTCCGCCACCCACGCAAAGCACACCAGCGACCGGACCGACGGACGGACCGGCTCCTGTCCCAGTCCACTTAAACGGCTCTCGTAGTCGACTAGAGATCGTGCCTCTTGAAAGAGTATCGGTTGATTTAAACGTAGGTAATGGTGACCTGTCGAAGCAAGGAAACGAAGAACCGTCATCGCCAAGCACGTGGGAGAAGATGGTAAATTCCTTTATGAGAAGTAACTCTGGTCGTCGTTCGCGTTCAAATAGCATAGCTAAACGTGAAGTCCTTGATACCACCTTCAACCGCGAAAGTGAAAATAATCTTGCCATGTCAAAACCCGAACCGAGTACTCCAATTCACCAATCATCATCCGCATCCGCATCCATGACTTCTTTTGCCCCATATACGCCGACTCGAGGAGCGCCTTCACCAATACCGCCGGCCACTTCAGCGGACATGCACAAATACCAGGATGCAAAGCTTTTCCCGTTTCCTGGTATGTTGGAGCAGCTTCGGGTGAAAGGTTCAACCGCCTCCGCATCTGTTCCCGATATAGCAAATGTACGGTATAGCAGCAATGACGATGGCCCATCCCAGGCCTTCGTGACATCCCCTTCACGCACGCCAGATATGACAAGAGAAAGGAAACTATCTCATCAAGTGTCCGATACGCGCCTACGTGGCAAGTGTCATTTTCACTCCTCCATGAGTATATGTAACTTAATATACGCAGAGTATTCCAATAAGCCGCATTCCGGTTCTTCCGGATCCAAGCTGCCCATGAGCCTTCCCGCTGTAAGGCAATGGCTTACAAAGAACAAAAATGGCAAGAAGACTGCTTCCATCTCGTCAAGCACCTCCGAAACGAAGTCGCCAATTAGTAAGAGGACTTTACTAGCAGATTTCCTTCGACGGAAGGAAAGTGAACTTGGAACAGACTGGGAAGATATCTCTACGCCCACGACAAGTACGAGCGGTGACACACTGCTTGGCAGGCGCCCATCCAAGTCGGAACGTTCAATTAATGGGCATACGGATATCGAGAGAACACCCAAGGCTAAGAAGATTCCTCCGCAAGATTTCGGCTCTGACTTGGAGGCGTTCCCGGCTCTTCAGACGCCAAGTTCTTCTATCACAGGCCCTCAATTGTCTGTAACTCCTGATCCAATGTCTTCTGTAAGCGAATCTCAGGCTGCTACGTCGGAATCAAGCTCGAGATCTTCCTCTCATTACTCCCTTTTTGGAGGGCACGGTGCTCACCTACTCCAGCGCCTAGAAGAGGGCATGTCGCGGAATTCACGCACATCTTTCTTGTCGTCTGTGGATGATCCACCCCGCAAATTAATATTGTCGTCACCAGCCCTGCAGGTGGTGAGCTCGAATACGGTCAAGGATCGCTTGCTCTATCTTTTCAATGACGTTCTTATCATCGCAAAGCCCGTCAGTCAGGAGCAGGATGCACGGGGGGATGCGTCCGATAAAAGGTGTCTTGTCAAGAGTGTTGTTGCGCTGCGAGACGTGCGTCTTGGTCCTGAACGTGGAGAGAACCAAACAAAGTTATCGCATAATCTAATGCCTCGCAGTGTATTGGTGAAAACCTTCGTTTTACAGTTTGCGAAAGACCCCGATCAGGCTGTGGCTGCACTTTTTACGAAAGCAGGTGTACGACATGATCCTTCCCTGTTGGGACAGCTGTTATTCCGCTGCGTGGAATTAGACCGGACGAAACTTGGGGAATACCTCTCCAGGCGATCTTCTAAAGCAATATTAAAAGCGTACCTTGACTGTTTTGGGTTTGGTGGGGTACGCGTGGATCAAGCATTGCGAGTCTTTTTGTTGTCCTTGCACGTTCCTCCAAAACAAGGTTCAGGCCATTCTCCATTAGACTATCTGCTCGACCAATTTTCCAGTCGTTGGTACGAGGCTAATGCAAAATTCGTAGCATACGACAGAGATCTTGCCATCCGACTCGTTCAAGTTCTTGTTCGACTGAATGAGCTCCTTCATGCTGGGATAGCCAACGAGCCGGGGGCCAGTACACTCGTCGAGGATATTCCCGCCTACGTGTTTGTGAATGTGTTTAGGCAGGCAGACAAGAGATGCCTCGTTTCTGATGAACACTTGGAAGATCTCTATCACTCCATTCGACTCGAGCGGCTATCTGAAGCTCGTTGCTCGTCTACGATCACCTCAGCCGATCAAGTTATCACAATCAAACGTCCTCTTCCTACATGTCTCACGTACAAGGTMCAAAGCGAACCAATTGTCCTTCGAATATCGCAACCCGACCCCCAGCTTACCATACAATTATACGGACAAGATCTGGCCTTTGATCCTCCTATTCTCACGTTCGCCAAATCGTCCGAGGCATCGTTCCGGGTGATGGGCACATCACTGGGACAGAAAACGATGATCATGTGCCGATCAGGACCCAGTGCACTCAAGTTTTCTGGTCTTCCGCTCAGCTGCCCACTCGTAGTAGAACGAGCCTTTATGCGGAACACTTTCCAGGTCGCCTTTTTGAACCATCTCGGTTTTAAACGACGTTACATGTTCAGTGTAGATGATCCGGTTGTCAGGAACGAGTGGATTAGCTCTCTCAGAAGGCGCTTAGATTCGGTGGCGTCAACAACACCTCCCCCTCCACTATCGGCCAGCGCCAATGCAATGGACTTTTTCAAAGCGGCACAACGGATGTCATTCCGAGTATTACAAGAGACGCTTACAGGCGTGAATGCTTCTCCAACTCATCGTTATAAAGATAAGGTTAACGGGTTGCCATTCACCGGACCAAATGGGAAAGGAACTTTTGAATATCATGAAGAGAACGGAACTTCGCGCCTAGGTCCGATTCGGTCCAAGTCCCGCAGCAAATATTACCACAAGCAAGGAGCTGGGAAGAATGAATCGGAACTGAACCCGCTGAATGGTCAACCGTATCCAGAGGGTTACGAGACGGACCCATTGACCGGTGCTGAAGCGGATGAGTTCGGTCAACATGTGGGACCGACATGGACAGCGCGGGAATTAGAGCTTCAATGCCAACAGAACAGTGTACTTGCCACGGTGTCATCGCTGCTGTTATTCACAGGGCAAGAACAGACAACGCAGCCGTCATAGTGATTTCTTTGTCCCTCTGCAGGGTCGCAATTATCTGTGCATCATCGTGGGTTCACCCGTCATCCATTCGCTTAATATCGCTTACTGACGGCGCCTCGGAAACAGACCATGTTTACATACACATTCCTTTATTCTCAATCACATTGTAACCGGAATACACTCTCTACTCGTACCTCTAGTTCTTGCAATTGCTGCATATATATCGTAGTTACTTTTGTACATCACACACGATCGCCTCGCGTTGACACTGACAGGCCTACCATAATGGGAATAGACCGGAACTCGGTCTATGATCCATCCATGTCTCGCTTCTTTGCTTTAAGGCCGTGGAGTTATGGGGAATTCAAGCTTTAGTTCATCAGACTGCACATCCTACGTACACCCTGATGGTTTTGCACGAGGCACGGGGAATCGTGGGTAAAATCCACCTAAAACTACGGAATCCTCGGTCAGGATAAAGCAAGAGACGGTGATATTGCTTCTATTCATATCGATGCTGGGAACCTTATCTACGCAAGGCAAACAACGAGGCAAGAAATACGTGAATTGAACGGTCCCTGCGGAGGTCTGAGAAATTGGCATGGTTATCGCGCCGATGCAATGCGCATGCACAGCGATCATATATTGGCCAGAGAAGGAGGGCGGTGCAGCCACATTCAATCGTTATCTCCTAGCGAGACAATCCAACCGCTATGCACCATACATCCCCTGCTGCCGCGTACATGTATCGCCCACCCTACACTCATATCCACTCAGACGCCGGGGACATGCCACGCTACAGACGCGATTCCGCGTCTAGTCACTATACTTCGTCCCCATGGCACCAGATGGCGCATGCATATGCGTGGGTCGATGAACATGATTACGTTCGCCGGGATAATCATAGCCGAAAAACGGAAGACTGGGTACTCGAACAGCGAGTATACTTGACCCACGTCCGCGCTCAGCCCCTAGGAGCAAAAGGTCCACAGGAGACTTGGGGGGATTCCGTGTGCTCGTATGAGCCAAAGGAGGCCGAGTGGAATAGACGCGAGGCTGAGATCCGGCATAGGGTCCTGCAGCGCGAGGTCGAAAGGACACGGCTGGTACAAGAGGAGATGAGGCGCACGGAGAAGCGAATCAGGGAGAGACGGGAAGCGGAACGACAGCGAATCGTAGAAGAGCGGACGCGAATCAACCTGGAAAGACGGGAGCGGGATAAACGGGAGCGGGCGAGACTGGAGAGGGCGATGGAAAACGCGTGGACGAGCTACGAATCGCGGTGGGAAGCAATGCTGGCATCGACAGACACACTTACGTTCTCCGACATCCCATGGCCTCTGCTCTCTGCCCCCGATGCCCCGGACAGCATGGAGCCAGCTGACATTGCTTCTTTTCTTCTATCAACTTCACATTCCACATCGCAAACGCGCAGAGAACGGATCCGGGCAGCACAGCTGCGATGGCATCCCGACAGGTTCGTGCGAGTGATGGGTCGAGTCGCAGAGGCAGACCGGTCAGCAGTGGAGGAGGGCGTCGGGACTGTCGCGCGGTGCCTGAACGATCTGTAATAAATAATTTACTTATTTAAAATAAAAATATCTTAGTCAGCGACATCCACGCAACGCAACCTCGACCCAAAATGTTTGCGCGCTGGTCCCGCCTCGCCTTTCGAAGATGTCTGCATACCGGCGCTCCCCGTGTTACACATCAGTCGCCTTACAACAGACTGGCCCTTGTACTCGGCCTGTCTGCCGCAACCGCAACCTACATGACATGGCACCTGTCGTCAGATACTAACCGGATAGCGCTCGACAGTGCTCATGGTGAGCCTCGCCATCCTTCATCCATCGTTCAACCCAATAGTCTTAGTGCAAACCCAGCTGGAAAACTGTCCAAACCAACTAAATCTACAAAGTCAGATCCGGAGCCGGACCTGCAACCAAGCTCTGCGGTAACTCCGTCATCGGAGCCACAAAGCACTGAAGAGAAAGACGCTGCTCCGCAAGATGGAGAGGACGCTTCGACGAGTGGTGGGGGTGGCGCCTACAATCCAGAAACGGGAGAAATCAACTGGGACTGTCCATGTCTAGGCGGAATGGCTCATGGACCCTGCGGCCTTCAATTCCGGGAGGCGTTTTCTTGCTTCGTGTTCTCAGAGGTGGAGCCTAAAGGTATGGACTGCGTAGAAAAATTTAAAGCTATGCAAGACTGCTTCAGAGAGCATCCCGACGTGTATGCGGATGGTATGTACTCTTTACCCTTCCCCTGCTTGTCTAACCTGGCCGCTYCAGAAATCATGGACGACGATGAACCAGAGGGTCCCTCCGCCGCCGGCGAGCAATTTTCAGCGGTGACAACTGTCGCCGAAGATACAAAAGGCGAAACTCCAACAGCCCCGCCACCTCCAAAACCTTCACCAGACGATACTACTCCYGCCTCAACACCGTCATCATAGAACCTAGAATTCTCATTTTACACGTGTTAGGTATAATCACCACTCATTTATACTTGGGTCATACCAAAGCCATACAGTTATATATATCAGTAACATATTTGACAGAGTACAACGGAACACAACAGATTTGTAGGTTCCTCAGTTATTGCTGAAACGCTTCTCAATATTGCCATTTTTGAGTTTATATCCGTTCGTTGCGAACAACTTTGAATGCAAGAAAGGATTCACGTCGTAGATATCGTGTTCCTTTGCCTGTCAAAATCAGGTGGGAATCGGCAACCGCAAATCGAATTATACGTCAAACTCACTCTCTCTTCCAATTCTGAAACTTGGATGGTTACGAGCTCTGGTTGTTCGTGCCTTTGCAACTGGTAAAAGCGTGCCTTGTCCTTAACCAATCCTCCGAGCAGGAAGGACAATAACTCTTCGTGATCTTTTGACTGTGTCAAATACTTCCTGAATCCCTGTAGCCAACTCGTCAGAACATTAACCAATAAGCCCTCTCAAAGACATACTCTTTGTAACGTCTTCTTAATGCTCGTTTTCTGCGCGTTGACGAAGCTGCCTATTGCCACCTCGATAGCCAAGTCGATGTCATCGGCGCGCACGTATTCTCGCAGCGCCATCTTTGCACTGGCCTCGGCCATTCGTATCATGCTTTCTAAATGACGAACGGTGATTGGATATGAACCAGTTGCCATAGACTCGCGGCGTAGATCTGCGAATAGCCTCGACAATTTATCTTGATCAACATCAAATAACTTGGGTCGAATCCTCTCTCTCGCGTACATGATATATTTGCGGAAAAGATCTTGGGGTATCGTCTGCAAGCAACTAATTGGGCCAGGGATTAATATATATATATTGAATGACATACGTCTGCATCCAGAGAAGTAGCCACATCCATTTCTTCGTTTTCCTTGTCAAACTTGGGATGACTTCTAAGATGACTGCCAACCACAAATCTCGCAAGCAGTTCGTCCATAACGGGATCAACGGTGTCTTTAACAACACAGAGAACATCGAACCGGGACAGAATTGGCTCTGTCAATTCAACATTCTGTTGGAAGGGTATAGTTGGATTGTAACGTCCGCGGATCGGATTGGCGGCGGCAATAATGGCACAGCGTGCTTGCAACGTTGTTACAATCCCTGCCTTTGATATCGATATCGTCTGCTGTTCCATGGCTTCGTGAATAGAGGTACGATCAGCATCATTCATTTTGTCAAATTCGTCGATCAGGCAGACGCCCTTGTCTGCCAAAACTAGTGCGCCCCCTTCTAGGGTCCATTCCCGGGTAACGGGATCTTTTCGTACGCTGGCTGTTAGACCCACGGCCGAGGCACCTTGACCGGTTGCAAACATGGTACGATGGGCGGTCTTTTCAATATATTTAAGGAACTGGGATTTGGCTGTTCCTGGGTCACCGAGTAACAAAACATTAATGTCACCACGGATTCTGAGTTTATGATTAATGTCTTTTGAGACTCCACCAAATAATGAGAGGGCAATTGCGGTTTTGATGTCTTCGTGACCGAAGACCGACGGTGCTATGGACTTGATGATGCGCTTCCTGATGCGCTCGTCGCGACCAAGTGCCCGAATCTCCTTTTCATCATCTTCTGTCAATCTAAAGGCAGCAAACAAATCTTCTTTTTTATTTATGTGGTTCGCCTCGATGACAGTGGAAAAAACAGGGAAACCGTTCTTGGAATTAAGTGACGCGTCAAAATTATTGCGGTATACCCCTGTCACTTCCTATRGAGAAGTCTTAGTTTTTGTCTCATGTCTTCTGAAAAACGTACAATCTCTTCACCCGGTTTCGCAGAATCGATAAGGTCCCATAACAGAATGACTTCTCTATGCCTCGGCAACCGCCCAGCGGGCACCGACCCAGGCGATTCCTGTAATGTCATTTTTTGATAATTCCGATATACAGTCTATAGAACGTCCTGGTCATTAAAAATTGAATTGGACAGCAATCTTGCTCGAACCTGTTCAGAGTTCACAGGGAAGGGGCCCTTGCTCTCACAATTCGCGCAATAACTGATCTTGACCTCTCTCGAAGCATCTTGGTAGAATGGACCCAGAACAGCACCACATTTGCGACAATCAAACTTGACATACTTCAATTGGGGGAAAACGCCACTTCGTCGAGTCACAACGCCAGAGACACGAACTAARTTGTTCAAGTTTGCTCTTCTGAGATCGCGAAGCGACAAGCTYAGAGGCAGATCGGCAATACGGACGTGCACCTCTGAGTGTATACGCTTATATGCAGGATAGTAAACGAGAATGGCTTGAAGAGCTACTTCGTCAAAGATCTCGAGCATTGCTGACGGCGCATTGGTAAGAAAGTATGCCAAAATGGGCTTCGACAGGGCAAGGTGCAGGTACGATACTTCGAGTGATTCCGAGTTCGCTGTTTCCAATAGTATTAGCACAGTGTACAATACATCATATGAAAACCATACTTTCGCCCAAATTTCGGATACGTTGGCCATACACTGAAGCGCCGTTCTCATCAACGTACGTCATGAGGAACTGACGGAAGTGCTTCACGATAGATCTACGAACGCGTTCGTTCGCTATCCACTCTACTATCGACTTGGCTTTGATATCACTRAGTTGTTCAAGCGGTAATTCCTAGAGTAATTTGGTTATTAAATGTATATAGTCTGTAAAAAACAGCTTACATCTTCTGCACCATCAAGATCATCGATGTCGCGTCTCTCATCATATTGGCGACGCGTCCTACGCTTCATCCGTGCCACTCCAAGCTCGTCCATATCGTCCTCTGCGTCGGCGTCATCACTTTGAAGGAAATCAGGGGCGCGACTTCTCCGTGCTGCACGCGCACCCCGCCGTCCTGCTCTTTCAAGGCGATCGCGGCGCCCCATTGCTATTTCCGCAGCACGTCGCTCCGCCGCTGTCAGCTCTCTTTGGTCATTGTCGTCTATGTCAGCATCCGAATATCGGTCCATAGCAACGTTCTCTGCATAATCTCTACGAAACGACGTCGTCAGAAGCTTTCACTGTCATATCAAGGCAAAACACACTGTTCCAAGGCTTCACCAAAGAGATCTTCCCCTTCATCGTCTTCGTCTTCGACGTTTGGCACGTTGTCACGATCGTCCAAGCTATCCTCTGTGTCCGAGAAAGCGAAAGGGGACGATGGCGGGAGGGAGGTAGAGGAATCATTGCGCGTATGGTGCGCGCGTGCCACAGGCGATGACTGAGGAGACGTCGATCTTTGGCGTTTTGGACGTCGTGTGGCCTGTTCATTGCGTGCAAGTGAGCAAAATGTGGAAGGACGCGTCTGGCGGACATACCATAGCGTAGGAGGAACGACGCGTTTAATTAGTGCGGAGTTTGAAAACTATGCGCGTTGTTGTCTTTGGTAAGTTTTCCAAGCTCAACGTCCTTGTTAGATAGGTGAAAAAACTAATAAAATTTGCATTAAGGGGGAATCGAACCCCCGGCGGGTCGAGTCASCCAATGGCAACGACCCAGGTTACCACTACCCCATTAATGCTTTTATGTGATGTTTGTTCGGAACATGATAATTTACAGTTATAAATTTGTTAGGGTATTTGACAGAAACAAATTAGGCACAGAAAAGATAGATACATGAAGTTAGATATGTAATTTTTGACTACAAGATAGACTAGCAGTACATATGTTTATGTTACATTCTAAATATAATGCATCAAACTCGGAAGCACCGAGTCGGCATCGACTTGACATGCCTGGCGGGATTATAATTTGTAGTGAACAATCTGATCACAGAACAACGCACATATGATAATAGAAATGTACATACTTCCTGTACCACGGTGGGGACGCGATGTCTTTTTTTTTTGAAAGGGTATGCATTCGCAGCATAAGCTACAATACATCATGAAACTAGTAAGTGACTATATGTGCGCGGACGGTTGTACCGTATCGATGAGGGCCTAAGAAGGCAGCTTAGCAAAAAGAAGAAGGTAGAAACAATATAGAGGTAAAACAAGAAGGACGGCGCAAAGCCGGACGACGCGATGTCCGAGCCTTCTGTCTTTGCAGGTCGGTGAGCACCATTATTGGTATTTAACTGCCGCTAAAACTAGAGAAAAGATGCTTAATGTATTCCATCCTTATCCTTTACCGCCGGCGAATCGCGTTTCAGGATAAGGTTGGCAAGGTCTTCATTATTGATGATGCCGTGCGCCCGCTGGGAACGGCGGTATCGAAAGGCGGTGACGATGTTCTTACACTCGTTGATGCCGATGCTGGCTCCTGTCAACCTAATGAATATTTCTTCAGTGATTACTGCTAACCTCTTCACCAAGAAGCGAGAAAGACCGAAAATGGCTTGTTCAATTTGATGGGTATGCGGTGTTTGTCAAATTGTCATGGAGCCATGGTCGCGAGAAGAATTTGTTGTTGCATTCGTGTATTCCGCTTGATTAACTCGCCTCTTTACAATTTATAGGTTATTCCTGCATCAGTCCGACATCACTCTCAAGCGACTTCAGGAAACTTCCCGTATTTACGAAAACATACCTCGTCAATGTTTCGAAGCGGCATTATCTCCCGATAAACCTGGCGAAACCAAAAACAAGATTAGGAAAGTGATCAAAATAAAAAAAACACGGAATTGTCTGATGCCGTCATCAACGTAGTGACACCCATCGTGCATTCCAAATACGCCCGTTCAAGTCTCGGCTTYGGGACAGCTATCTCTTAGAGCCGGTTTTGGACTGGGCTCTCGGAGCTGATGATTGACCTGCAGCAACGAACCAAGAATGATGCATACGAGTTCTATCATTTCATTCAAGGGTCCCCCATTCTTCTGTGCTYCGCAGAAGGATGTTTGAAACTTACCTTCACCCATTCCAGCAAACTCCCAGGACCTTTMCTATCAAGCCCCTCGATAACCGCTCCGCTTCTCTTGAATTTCGTTTCACTTCCAACACAAAATTCCTCGCCTCCGAGGACATGAAATATTTCTCAGGCGACTTAGCATTGTTCGTCAAGAGCAACACATCATGCTACCTCCAGCCACTATCCCCCATCTTTCCTTCCTTTGATTCTTTCCTGTCCCAACCTGGAATTTCTCAATCTGGCTTCCTACCTCTTATCGCTTCGCAGGTGACAACTACTGCCGACCATGCTATAAACGTTAAAGGTTTGGAGAAGGTTCAAGAGCCACTGAAGCCTTAAGTTCCTGAGCTAAACAATCTTCGACCAACAAAGCTAGCAAGATGGTTGTTTCTTTTTGTTTTCCCGGACACTTTGGGGGTGACTTTCGTGAAGCAGAAAATCGAGGGTGCAACGGATGTGGGACGACGTTGCCATAAAAAGACTGCTCAGTACGTTCTTGCGTTATCAGATTCCAAGTAATGTAAAGTATTCATTATATATAAATGAATGCATAAGTGATGGTAAGTCCATAAGCAAAATTGTAGATTTCCTGATGGGCCTGGCCTTGAACACAGCTAGTGTGCTAAATCACGCTGCTTTCTATATAGAATTGCTGTAATACCGTAATGGCATGTCCATCATGTCAAAAAAGACACGAGTTTACCGTCTGACTACGGGAGATTATACGCTTAACGCTTTGAATCCGGGCGCTATCGGGATTTGAACCTAAACTTAGACTGACGTGCGAAGAGCGGCATKAGAAGATGGACTGAGCTGAAACTTGAACATTTGAAGTTGAACGTCCACCATGGTCTTTTCCCTTCAGCATCAACCGCTGAAGAGCATATATCTCACTTATCAATTACTCAGCACTTTATTCATACGCGTACCATGGTGGACTTTACGATCGACATTCAGGTCGGTCAAGTGTGCTCAACCTAACGCTCTGTTATTTACAGCCTTGTTAGGAGTTGGCGTCCTAGGCGATCATGGAGCCTGGCACGTACACTGCATGTCCATTTTATGCGTCATATGGGGAAAGTCATAACGCGGTATGTACAATGTCGTCCACTGTCGCTCAATATGAACCCGATTACTACTACTAGAATTGGTAACCTCCCTCCGAAAGCAAACCACCTCGCTATACAGCCTGGTTCTGGCGTGAATGGCGTTTGGGTTGATCCAGTTCCCAATCTTATTATTGGCGATCTCAAAGCATATGCCGAAATCGCATCGGTCACTTCAATACGTATTCCTGGGTATTGGACCCACAAACTAGGCTCTACTGTTGAAGTTGCTTCTCCACCACAGGCAGGGGAGAAACTGATATATTTCCTCCACGGAGGCTGGTACTCACTGGGTTCTGCTCACCCTACGGATGTGCACGCCGCTATCCCACGTGGACTACTGAAGTCCATAGATTCTGTCCATCGTGTCTTCGCGGTTGAATATCGCCTTTCCTCCGGAGCGCCGCCCACCGTGGCCAATCCATTCCCTGCAGCTCTCCTCGATGCCGTCGCAGGTTACAATTACCTAGTGAACGTCATCGGCTTTGCACCTGTAGACATAATTATCTGCGGCGATTCTGCGGGGGGTAACCTTGTACTTGCATTGACTCGCTATCTTGTGGAGAACCAAACCTCTTCGGAAGTCAGTCTTCCTGCTCCGCCAGCAGGGATCATTCTACTTTCGCCATGGAGTGATTTGAGCGACACCTATGAACTACCGGGATCATCCATGTTCAGTAATGAACGCTCTGATTTCTTGGATAATGGAGAAGGTTACATCAATAGAAAGAAGACATTCCTAGGGCCGCATGGATTGGAGGCGAGTGAGACCAATAGATATGTTTCGCCTGCATATCCATCACTCGAGATTAATTTCGTTGGATTTCCGAGGACGTTAATCATCGTGGGAGAGGCAGAAATGCTTCTAGATCAAATCAGAGCTTTATACCAGAAGATGGTGAAAGATTTAGGTGCAGGGGATGGAGTCAGACGGGACGAAGGAAAGGTCAGATATCTCGAGGCACCAGACTGCGTTCATGACTTCATCATCTTTGATTGGCAAGAACCAGAGAGAAGTAGCGCTTTCAAAGAGATCGCTGATTGGATCGCCGCGCAGTCCTAAAGGCCTAACCAGGAGTATTTACTTAGGCAATACTGTAACGTTTGTACAAGGAGATTGATACTTTGAGAGGTGTTATGATTATACCGTAGAAACGTTTTCGATGTTATTCGTGTTGCTATCACTCTCACAGTGTGACATTTTCCCCTGCTTGCCCTATGTACTTGAAAGTTAACGGGAAGGCAGATGGCAACCGACGGGTATGGCTAGAAAGCAACGTTTAGATCCAATTACGCATTCACGACGAAGCTCAGCTATAGAGTTTCCGAGTAGCGATACATAGCTGCGCGATAGACTTGGATATCATATCTTGGGCGTGGCTTGTCTCTCTCGCCAGTGGGCCAGTTCTCTTGACACTGAATCCGCATTCCCAGATTTATATCCATGACGTGATGTCAGACAGTGCACCACACTGATAGGACCGGACGTGGCGAGGGACTTGAAGCTTGAGATCCTGCACTGTATTGGAAAACCGAAATCGAAACTTCATTGGATTAGAAAGCCATGTCTTATCTAAGCCATCACGCTGACGGAAGCTTAGCTCGCTGACAYAAAGACCACGACATTTGCGATTCCTAAGTAATCCTATATCAAGGCCTGGGCGGCCATCATGACGAAACGGATTGGACAAAGCACAACTGCCGCCTGTTCGATATAAATGCCGTAATGACATTATCCAAGTCGGGACCTGAACTTAAACTACTGACGTGCGAAGAGCCGCAGCGCTAGCACGAAAACATCCACCATGGCTTTTTCCCTTAAGCATCAACCGCTGAAGAGCATATATCTCACTTATCAGTCACTCAGCTTGTTCGTACGTGTACCATGGTGGATTTTACGATCGATATTTAGGTCTGTCAAATGCGCCCAACCTAACGCCCTGTTATTTACAGCYTTATTAGGAGTTGGCGTCCTAGGCGGTCATGGAGCCTGGCACGCACACTGCATCTCTATCTCCTTCGCCATATGTTGAAAGTCATGACACGGTATGTATAATGACATCTACTACCGCTTGACATAAACCATTACCGTGACTACTACTAGAATCGATGCCCTCGCTCCAAGAACAAACCACCTAGCCATACAGCCTGGTCCTGGCGTGAATGGCGTTTGGGTTRATCCAGTTCCCAATCTTATTATTGGCGATCTCAAAGCATATGCCGAAATCGCATCGGTCACTTCAATACGTATTCCTGGGTATTGGACTCACAAGCTAGGCTCTACTGTTGAAGTTGCTTCTCCACCACAGGCAGGGGAGAAACTGATATATTTCCTCCACGGAGGCTGGTACTCACTGGGTTCTGCTCACCCTACGGATGTGCACGCCGCTATCCCACGTGGACTACTGAAGTCCATAGATTCTGTCCATCGTGTCTTCGCGGTTGAATATCGCCTTTCCTCCGGAGCGCCGCCCACAGTAACCAATCCATTCCCTGCAGCTCTGCTCGATGCCATCGCAGGTTACAATTACCTAGTGAACGTCATCGGCTTTGCACCTGTAGACATAATTGTCTGTGGCAATTCCGCGGGGGGTAACCTTGCACTTGCGTTGACTCGCTATCTTGTGGAGAACAAAACATCTTCAGAAGTCAGTCTTCCCGCTCCGCCAGCGGGAATTATCTTACTTTCCCCATGGAGCGATCTGAGCGACACCTATGAACAACCAGGATCATCTATGTTCAGAAATGAATACTCTGACTTCGCGGATAATGACGAAGCTCACATCAATAGAAAGAAGAAATTTCTAGGACCGCATGGGTTGGAGGCGAGTGAGACCAACAGATATGTCTCCCCTGCATATCCATCACTCGAGATTAATTTCGTTGGATTTCCGAGAACTTTCATTATTGCGGGAGAAGCAGAAATGCTTGTAGATCAGGTTAGAGCTTTATACCAGAGGATGGTAAAAGATTTAGGCGCGGGGGATGGAGTCAGACAGAACGAAGGAAAGGTCAAATATCTCGAGGCACCAGACTGCGTTCATGACTTCACTGTCTTTGATTGGCAAGAACCAGAGAGAAGTAGGGCTTTGAAAGAGATCGCCGATTGGATCGCCGCACAGTCCCAAAGGCCTAACCAATGACACGGTGGAGTATTTACGTGGGGCAATGATCGCGTTACTCTAACGTTTGTACAAGGAGATGATTGATACTTTGAGGGGTGTTATGATTGTACAGTAGAAGCACCTTTGATGCTATTCATGCTGCTATCCCTCTTAGGGCGTGTCATTTCCCCCTGCTCGATGGCTTGTAAACTATGGCAGTCCTAGTCAATCAAGTAAAAATGTACAGCAGGCAGGCAACCGTTAATACTCCGACAAACGACACGGGCACGTGGTGGAACATGCGCACTCAGTGCTTTCAAAACTTAGAGGGAAAAGCGGACAGTGAGCGATAGGCACAGCCGACCCGAGTCACGGTCAAAGGATGACTGCACCGATGGGGTTTGAAGGAATGTGAAATTTGAAATAGTTAGCTTTGCAGGTGACATGTCCACGATTCGTAACTGGGTATAACGTTGCCCAATTTACGGCATTAACTCTGACCGCTGAGCATCCGCGACAGCTGTATAGCCACCTTTTATTACCGGTTATCCGATAGCTCCTCGCCTTCGGCGCTTTCTTGCCACCTACCTTACGGTTTCTATTCCATACAGTTCTACTGTTAGTATACTATTTGTTTGTACTTAGCATCTGAATAACAAACCCCCTTCTATGCGAAAAAAAAAAAAAAAAAAAGAAGACCGCTAAGCATCCCGCGAGTGGTACTTGGAGAATGGGACGCTGTATAACCATAAGTGGATTGGCATGTTTGGTTAAATAATGGCACGGTTAACTTTTGATGCTCAACGTAAGTAGTACAGGCTAGTAAAGAGCTACCCAGAAAATACATCATGGTGAATAAACGATAATTCTGTTCTTGTCGAGGAGCCATAGCTGATAAAAAGGAAAAATATACAAATGTCAGCATGGCATACTGAAGGAAATAATAGAGCGATGAGATAAATAGAGTATACACTGATAGTCCGAACATTTGGCGAAGTGAGATTGTTAGTCAAAGAACACACGTTCAACGAGGTAATCTGCCCCTTCTCATCGGCGCCGTCGAAGCCGAAGCGTCTTCTGCATCTCGTTGAACCCCGAAAGAAGTACGAGTTTCCCCATTCTGAGACTGTCGACGTGGCCCAACATTGGCGTATAAATGAGTTTGCAGGCCAGAGCCGACGCCGCCGGGGGTGTACAGCGCTCCTCGATTGTGAGAGCTTCGTTCTTTCCTGCGTAAATGAGTTGGAGCAGGGAACGGCTCTGGCAGGCCCTGTCCAAGCCCATCAGAGTAAAATATCTTGGGACGCCAATCTTCACGCTCGTCCATAATGCAGGAGTTCTTGAATTTCTCGACAAGTGCTTCTTTTCCCCTTCATGTTGGGAATGTCAATGATATTCGGGATGCATCAGGCGTACTTACTGGTAGTTGGCGTAGCTCATCTGAAGCACCTTCTCACTTGAGAACATATTCCTAGGCCCGGCGCTCATCAAGCTCAGCCATGCGTTCACGAGAATGAAACTCACCATTTTTCGCCCAATTTCTTCTTGGCGAATGTTAGCAGGTCTTGAACATGTATAAAATTCACAAATGCGTATCCAACATTACACCCTGTCGGTCTTTTAACGGGCTGAGCAAACCTTGTAGATGAAGACATTACCGTTTTTGAAGTCCATTCTCAAATATAGAAAATCAATTCTCCGAGGACAAACTTTGTGGATAAAGTTAAGCAAGTCCTTATCACTCATTTTGTTGGGAATATTTTTAATCATGACGGTCGTGCGAGTATCTTGCCCGTCTTCTATGCGTGCTAGATTCAGCTGGTTACGTTCGGGAGGTGATGCTGGCTCTCGTGGAAGAGCTGACGTTGCCGGCAAAACACCAGTAGGACCGCCTGCGAGAGCGGGGGGTGTAGGTGTCCTTGCAGTTGGGATAAACAAAGGGGAACAATTTGATGCGATCTGCGGCCCGAATGGTACCTTCTGATAGCACGGTAGGTGCCCATTTTGCGAATTGGGCATCTGGGGGGAGTAATATGAACCTGTGACCATCGCCGCTTGGGAATCTGGATACCAGTGCTCGACGCCAGTCACGATCGGTGCATGAGTGGGCACGGGACCAGTAGCAGCAGCTATAATGGCGGCGTGGTCCAAGCTCCAATTCTGTATCCCCATCGGATGGTGCATATGACCATTGTCATGCTCAAGCCCATACACAGACGTGACTTGCTGAGGAATAGAATAGGTGACACCTGGTTGTGCGCCTGGCTGGATCGGCGCATAGTATACGGTAGAATTTGGAGTCATTGGAGCAGGCGCATTGAAGGGGCGCCCGTTAGACGTAGAATCTTTTTGAGGCGGATAGTAGAAGCAATCAGGGCGTGGATAATAAAAGTGGTAAGCGACATTTTGATAGTCGCCGTTCCAATATCTGACGTCGTGGACCCCGTTCTCGATAGGTTGTATCTGAGACCTCTCCAGATCATGCTTAACTGGGCCTGAGGCATCCATGACGCAATCTCCCATGTATGGATGGCCGTTTGACTCTCGCATCGTAGGGCTGAACATACTGCCGGGGTTCGACGTGTAGAAATAGGTCGGAGATGGGACATCCGTGGTGCGAGCAGGATACAAAGCAGGTGCGGCGGACTTTTGAGATACGTCTATTTCAGTAGCATTAGCGGCTTGCCCATCGTACGCAAATCGTTCGCGCGTGTGAGAGTTTTGACCTGGCAAGGAAATGCGGAACTTGCTATCCTTGCCACGATTCCTATCATTCTGAGAGCAATGAACCGTGTCCTCTCTGTGGGCGGATGGTGCCTGCTTCACGAGATATTCAGAAGTTGGTCCGCGATGTACTTTCAGCTTCATCCCAAATAACGCCTGGCCATCGAGTTCATTAGAAGCACTATCAGCTTCGCGTGTGTCGAAGTATTCAACGTCAACACAAAAAGATCTGACCCGTTCCTGGGGAAGCACATCGTCAGGATATTCTCGGAAGAATTGTCAAAAAATTACCCTATCCCTGTCTTTACCTACGGGAAGATCGGCAGGCCTAAAGTACCTCAGACCTCCGAATGACTCAAGGTACTTCTTGAGCAAATCCAAGCTGTGTTTACGGKTTTGGCCATCCGCATCAGTGCCCGAATCTTGGAAGCCTGTATTTCCGTTAGATTCTACTGCACGCTTGCCGGCCCCACGTTCGAAATCGTGATAGTCATCGCACTCGACTGTTACAGTGAAATTGCCATCGGTGGACGCCAAAAAGGTAGAATTTCCAATAGTCTAACATATGATAAGCGCCTATAAATTAAAGTATATGTGACCTACTTTCGTCAGTTCCTCCGCTGTCACGAATCGACAACCAAACCAGGGATGCGCATCATCCCCGGAAAGCTTGTTGTCCACGCAGTCGGCCAGGGCCCCGGAGGTGCGAGCGGACAGCACACTTTTAGCGAACTTGGCATCTCGTACGTCGTAGAACGCAAGCACGACAATCCCGTGTGATTCCTGACAGCGTACAAAGACGCCCTTGACGATATCATCTACAGAAAATCGCGTCGACTTCCTTACTTGTAATAAGTTACCATCTTCCTTTGACAGAGCATCGATCTTGGCGTCCCGTAAGGATGCGATAATAGCCGTCCTCAGCATATCTGGGTGCACGTGCCTGGACACATTACTGACCTGGAGGTTGTTACATGCAATCAGTCCCTAAGACGACAAAGCGAAGGGCTCATAACTTACTAGGACGAATCGACTCGCCTCCGGCTCAGAGTCTCCTTCCTCTGAGCAGCTAGTGGCTTGCGTATCAGTATCCCTAGTTCCTGCCGAATCGGATCTGGTGGCAATACTCGATGAAGGCGTCAAAGGAGGCGTCAGAAGCGCGAGTGGCGCATCCGAGCTAGTAGAACGACATCGAGTATCTTTCTTGCTTGGGACGCTAGTACGTTTGCCGGTGGCAGCTGGAGGAGTCGCACTTTCTGGCGACTCGCGTACGACATTGATATCCGGGGCGGTCTCTCTCTGTGTTACCGGAGTGGCCATGTTTGGAGGTGGCGTCGAGGGACGCTGCAGTGGATTTCGACCGCTAGAAACTATTTGTGAAGGGAGTGGACCGGAATGGGGAGGAAACCTTCCGGGATACATTCAGTATACGCCTGCGTAGAGTAAAAATTATCTCACCAAATATTAGGCAACGACGGCGAGTGCTGAAGCCGAGGCGGATTGTGACGGACTGAGCGAGATTTGACTACTTTTTTTCCGACTCCAAGGTCAACACTGAGTCGTGATTGAGAGGTGGGATTTGACATGGTAAAGGGACAGACGACAGAGAAACGCGCCCGTGGGGAACGGCAGAAAGGTTTATAGGAAGAATGGAAGGAGTACAAGAAATAGAGGCAAGAAGGAATGCAGGTAAAGCGTCCAGAAAATTCAATCAAGGTTTTAATTGACGTCAAAGACGACCGGAGATACCTTCCAGAGGGAGATATATATGAAGGAATATCAGGCAAAAGAGAAGCTCTTCTTGTCGACGATAATGAGTGGGTTTGCGGATCTGAAGAGTAACGTTCTGATGGCTGGCGTCGTCAAGCGGACGATAAGGAAGCAGGGCGGAGAAAAATGGCAAACGGCTAGTCTTGAACGGATGTATGGCTGGGTAAAGTTCTTAATGAATACTGTGACTCCAATATATAATCAAAAATGTCATTATTGGAGTAATCCGCCGCTAGCCTGGCTAGATCTTGCAATGCAACTCGCTACGCCATATCTGCTGGATGCCCGTATATAAGGCCTGCAAATCTGCAAAGCGAAGTAGCTCACTTACGGCAACTCCTGTTAGGGCTAGTCGAGTCGTTCCCTCTGCTGGGAGCAAGATCCTCATCTTCGCATAAAAGAACAGGTCACTACTTAGTGCATTTCGGGCAATAAATTGTATAGATGCCAGACGAATTGTTAACTGAGGTGCCAAATTGAGCGAACCGCGCTGATTGAGCGGCTAATAGATGGGCGGTGCCGCATCATAATGCATCGCAAACTCGACACGATCTGAGCTGCAATGGTGCAAGCCGAGCTTCATGAATGGCTATGCCAGCCTTCTGTTCCAGAGTTTTCTAGGCCGCTGGTGTTGCACGTAAAAGCCGGTGCGGTGGCGGCGCGTCGGTCGAGAAACACGTGGCCGAAAATTACCTTTTCGGCACTCTCGAAATGCCTCTGTACCAGGTCCTATGCATTGCCGCTCATTATCCTGACTATGTGCGTCTCTCATCTATCCACTTCTTCCAGCCTGACATCGCCTTAAGCAATACATCAAGCAGCTGGTCCAACAGACTGCCACTCATGTCATGCATCGCGGCGGCGTCGTGAGAGCCATTGTTTCCCAGGGCACTCGTACTCTCCCCCAGCGTATGCAGAAAAAAGGACAAAGGAATGTGTTCCATAAGCGCGGGGAGTACGTCTTTGCGTCCCCTTGACAGGCTTTTTCACTAAATTTCCATAGCTACTGGACTATGCACTTTGACACTTCACCACGCACCCTACAGTCGTTGAATGACTTGATGAAGCAGGACGCTCGCGTTCTTCGATGGACGATCTTGAAGCTGGGTACGAACGTGGAAGATGTGGCAACCAAAGGCCAACAAAACATAGGGATTCCTGATGTCGTGTAAATGACCACTTGGGTGTGCCTGCACGGAATATGACCGCGTTGTGACTGTACTGCATCTTTGATCCAGAGATATAGTGAGTCCTAATTACAACGTCCAATAATATAGGGAGCATTGTGTCTAGAATCATACACTTTTACAATTACGATTTTCGATCAATTGAAGTATTATTTCATTCAGCCCATTGATGACATCCACACCATCCAACAATTCTTTCGCCTCTTTATGAGCATGTTCTCCTTCAGGTCCCAGTCTTCGAAGTAAAAACGCATGCATTCCTGCACTCCTAGCACCTTCATAGTCACTATATAAATTCAACAACTACCCTGACCACGATTCAAGTTTACTTACCAGATTAGCTCATCTCCGATGTGTAGGCACTCTGCTGGATCAAAAGGTTTGTGACCATTTGGGACACCTCCGCTTACAAGTTTCATCGTCCGGAAAAAAATCTCCTTTGCCGGTTTTTCAACACCCTCTTCTTCACTCAAGACAATTGTGTCGAGTGAAGAAGGGAAACCGAGATCCTCCAACACCGAACCTAAACTGTATGGAGCCAACGCTTGTTTTGATCAAAGTTCTGAACGCACGGATACGGGAATCTGCATTGCTAACAACGGCAGTCTTTATTCCGAGGTCGTTATGTAGATAGCTTATTGTCTAAGAGTTCAGGTTGAGTCGAGGTGCTCCTCAGTAATGAAAAGCAACATGCGGGAATGGCGTCGTCGAAAGCTCTGTACCCTTCCTTGGAGCTAAATCGTTTCAGAAGCCGAGGAACAATGAAAGGGAGTGACTGCTGTAGTCCTGTAGCAGCTGATTAGACTTGCACGATTTGACGGGCCAACCTAGACACTCRCTGTTTGCATCTGCGCCTGCACCGAGTGCCGTTCTCTCTATGACGTCTGCCCACCACGCCTCAGAGCCGTGCCCATACGCCGGTTTCTCCGCCTGAAGCCTATGAAGAGCTTCCAGTGCGTTCCGCCCTCAGCATCCGAGAAATACATCTATTTCGTGTTAGACATACCCGTCTTGAACGACCTCTTGATGGCTTCAGGGTCAAGAGTTCCCAAGTACGGCTTAAAAACGGCTGAATATTGCTCGTGAATTGGTAACCGTGGCGTTATGATCGTGTGCAATGCATCAAATGTCACCAAGCGTATGGCTGGCAACTTTATTGCCTGCAAAGTCATCCCCGAGGTCGGATAAAAATTGACGTGTGGTAAAGTTGCCGAGCTTGTTCCTGGCGCTAACACCTACCAACCGCTACACGTCAACGACCAAGGCTTGGCCATATGTTGCGGAAAATTCTTCTGTCGACGTCCGTCATATGCCTTGCGGTGTCTGGTTTCGCCCAGCAAGAGTACCAACAGGTTCTAACGGCACATATTCGCGACCCATGTGCTGAGATCGCTGGCAAGAAATGGGTGCTACCTAGCGAAGCACGCGCCTGTATGAGTGCATCCCCCGTAGACCCAGTAATTAAATCGAATGTAAGTGCATTAACAGATGTGTATGATTTGCATTTATGTGCTCCCTCTTTTTAGCTCATTGAAGTCGTGAACAAGACGTTGGCTTTTCACACTTCCGTAAACTACCAAATTCAAGCGCCATCACCGTATGACAAGAGCGTGCACGAGGATTTATCGGCAGACTTGGCCAGGATCAACCAAACGGAGTATGCGTCTGAATTTGACCTTCATCTTGACTTCTACCGCTCCTTCAAGAGAGTTAATGACGGCCACTGTGGAGTATATAACTATTGCTACGATGGTCAGCTGAAAACAAACTTTCTACCTTTTCGCGCAAACTCATCTCCGTAGGACTATATATAACATATTTGCCACTTCCACTTGTCCTATTGACCGGGAGTGATGGATCCCAGAGTGTACATATCGCGCCCGAAGCTTTTACTCTTGCATCAGCGGAGTTCAAGGAAGATATCGAATTTTGGCAGAACGCTTTACCGGGGCAACTCAAAGGAGAACTCAGCACGGTGTGGACCATCTTCACGCTTATTTGTATATATCTCAAGTCCGATAACCTAGCTATCTGGTGCTCGAGTCTTTCTGATAGACGGAGAAGACCCCTTCAAAGCCGTCAACCAGAGTGCTTTAATTGTTGGCGGTTATCAGTCTTTTGGTGCTCGACAGAATGCGTACGTTCCTGCGCTTCTATGCCAGTTAGGGCTTACCACGTCATGACATCAGGTTCTTTTCGAGCTACCATCGAGGCCCAGGCGAATGGTCATATGTGATGGGAAATTTTGCATCAATGGCGCATCCTCTCGTCGACTCGGTAGAGTTGACCGTTCAACGTATTAATGGCAATCAGAACGATACCTTTATAGTAAGTTTCGTGTTCCATAAAGAATAAGATAATTGACAGTACAAAGATACCCTATCGGTCAAGGTTCAGCTCCGCCTCGAACAACTTTACAGACTTGGTATCATACCGTGCAAACAATTGCGTTGCACAAAATACGACGAATGGATACGACTTGTATGGGCCTGGGACTTCCTCCCTGTTCGAATCCGATGTCAGCCCCATTGCTCGCTTTCAACAGCAACCGCATATTAGCCGGCGTGATGCAAGGAGGCAACCTGTCAATGTCATCTTAGATGCGAATCCTTTATCTGACATTGAGCTACCGCGAGAATTGCAACCGTCTTTAATTCCCCTCAACGAAAGCTATAGCGTTGCGCAATTCTACATGCTGAATGATACCATTACCGGGGTGCTGGCCCTTGGGAGCTTCTCTGCTCCCAATTTCACCGCTTTTGGCGAGAGCCTTCTCGACGGTCTCCAAGGTCTGACGAAGCTTGGGGCGAAAAATCTCATAGTCGATGTTGTGAGTCTACATTACTGATCTTTCTCTACTGCCAAAATTCATTTATCTATAGACAAATAATGGTGGTGGTGAGTTTGGGTTTATTAATAAGAATATGGCGCATCAACAAGAACCGTAACTGATGTTACCTAGGTTACATCTGTGTGGCGCATGTAAGGCTCATAACCTCTTCACTTTAGCATACTGACTGTAATGCCAGTGGTTACACCGCATCGTGAGTTGTCCTGTTACCAAGTCTCCGGCCTTCTACACTGTCATTAGATTATTGGACCGAAGTACACCACTGAGCCCCAAGCTGGTCTCGACACTAGCTTACGCGCGGGACCACTTGCTCGACTTATTGTCAAGAAAGTATCGCAGGGTGCGGACCCCGACGAGTTGTCGTTGTATAACCCGGTGCAATGGAGAAATGCAACACATGCCACCTTCCCTGCCTACTCAGACTGGCTCGAGCCAGAAGATGTAGTTATCAATGGGCATCTTGATGCCTTCAGTCAAAGGTACCCGGCATTATCCTTCAGCCAGAGTCTAAGGTAAAACCATTGTGTTTAGACTAGGGCAAGAATGTCAACCTTTCGGATGGCATCCCCCGGCCACGGGTCTTTTCGAGCCAGAGAATATTGTCATTATTTCCAATGGACGGTATGTTGAACGTGTGTCCAGATTGTGCTCAGTGTAACAAGTCTTCACATATCAGTTGCGCGAGTTCCTGTTCCCTTTTTAGTGTAAGTGCACTTAGAGTAGCCATCATTTAATCCTGATACCCCTATTAGATTACAATGGCGAAGGAAGATGGTGTTAGAACGGCCGTTATAGGCGGCAAACAAGATGTACCTCAAGATTATTGCGGCACTGTTGGTGGTCAATCAACGGACTTCTCAACGATTGATACGGAGATTAAGGTAAGTAGTCTTTTCGCCTCTTTGACTGTTTGTTCTAATGTGCCGTAATCTAGACCGTGAAGCTAAAGAACCACTCTCTTGCGCCACCTGACTTGTGCATATTCCAGTGACTTTGTGTTGCCGTGTGCTTATGATCTCTCTTTACACAGCTTGACCAACAGCGTGCAGGGAATAACGTGGAGACTCGGTTTTGGTATCAATCAACCGTCCGAACCAGAAGGTATGTAACGTCATCGAAAGCTGTGAGACGTTGACAAAATTAATTTTTCAGAATGGCAAGACCACTCAGCAGATTTCAACTTTCCTTTGACAAGAGACACGTGAGTGGACCTGCGCCAAGTTCCTATGATTCGCGTTTAACAACAATAGTGTCAATAACCCTGTCGCCATATGGGGTGCCATCGCGGACCAATTTTTCTAGCTGCCTTGAATCTGATAATCAGCTTGCTCGGTTGTAACAATGCATTGAGTGGTAACTATTTCATACGTGCGGCAATTAGGGTAGTAGAGTATGTGCTAAATGCGCTAGTAAAACTCCTCATCTTCCTCGACGTCACCAAATTCAAACATGCCCATACGGTCACGTTTAGCGAGCTGCACTGCATCGCGAAGTTTCTGGTGCACTTGCGGGTAAGCCCCGAGGTATCTACATCCTTTGCGATCGATAGATGCCAGTCCTTCCTTAACAAGATCGGCATTAATGCAGGCGTAAGGGTCCGTCTGAGCTGCTGGGTCTGAAGGATCAATTAACCGAAGGTGGAGGAGAGATCCCTCCTTGTGGTCAATGTTAGCAACGAGCTTACGACCCTCACCCAGTCCGCGGAAGCGATCCAACGCCTCCTTGCCATAATCACTATCAGGATCGGCGAGCTTGACAAAGCTGGATAACAGCTTCAAGACGTTACGTGGCAGAGTATAAGATCCGTTCTCACCTAAGACGCGCCTCCTGTGCTTGCCCAGGAAGAGCACGAAACTTGGGGTCCAACGGACGAATATTACTGAAGGACACAGTATCCTGATTTCCATAATCAATGAAGGTGACTTCAGCTTCTTTTTTGATAGGCGATGCTCGACGGATTTTGGCGCGATACCAAGCGCCGTCAGAAAACTTTGCAGAGACCAGTTCTCCTTGCTTTGGGGCAAAATTTGGCGGCGCTGCCACCGGTGATTGATGGTGAAGTGAGAAATCTCGCATAAGCTTCTCAAGAGATGCAATTCCTATTAAAAAAGACGTTGACAATTTGCATAGGCAGCCAAACAGCAACTTACCTTCCGTGTTGAGAATTTGCACAGAAAAGGAGAAGCCATTGCGTGTGCGAACGTCGCTTATGATGACATCGAGGTACTCAGGTTTTAGCGCCCCAGATTCATCAGCTTCGGCTTGAGCTTGAGCCGCTTTTTCTGCATCTTCGTCGTAGTTTGACCATATCTGCATGCATTAGAATTAGTGTGTTCGACCTGAAACGGACTTACATGGCGTTTAGCCGCCTTTGCCTCAGCCTTGATCTCGTTGTCAGTTCGAGCGATTGACTGCTTTGTCACAGGTCTTTACCTCGGCGTCGTACAATTGTTTTGCCCATGACAAGCCATCGGCAGAATAAGAGTGAACAGTCGCCAAACCTTCCTTCGCCAATGTGATGGCGGCATTTTCGGTTTTGTTGAGGTACAAGGATCCAATAAAGCCGCCAGTCTTATCTGTCGTCTCCACTTCAAATTCGACATCTCGCTGCATATATCTTCGAGTGGCAAAATCAAGTGCTTCTGAGCCAAATGGCTCGCCTTTTTCAGACGGATTCCGAGCAGTGCGAGGAGCGCGAATGCCTACCAAATTCAGTGAATATTTGTAATACAAAGAATTATTACCCACCAGACAAAACAAGTGTTAACGTCTGGTTGTCCTTTGGCAGATAAACCCTTGAAATGACCCATATCAACACTGATCAGATGGAGAAAGTAGAAACGAAACTGACTTGAATCGTGAACCGGCAGCCACGAAATCTACGACGGCAGGGATCTTGCCCAGTCTCTTGAATCCGTTCAGATACTGATTGGCACGGTTGCTTGTCTGAATAACATTTTTAACTTATTCATCATACAAAGAAAGTAAGATACCTCCGAAATATTTAGAGGTTGTTTTGGTGCCGCTGTCTCTTTTCCTGAATGAATTCCTCGAGCATCGGCAGCAGCTCTGTTAATAATCAAGAGGAGAAGAAGGGAAATCCAGTGTTTACATACGTTTGCTCAGCAGCTATTAGTTTATCATAGTCTGGTGACCTATCCTCGTCATCACGCTTATGGCGAACAGCACTTGCCAGGCCCTTTTCAATGAGTTGCTCCGCAACATTCCTGTATGAACATTTGATCAGACATCAGCAATGATTGAGATATTTGAAACGAACCCATTATGCCCTCCATAACGTACAGTCGCACATTCGCGTTCCTCGAATTCACCGTCACGGGGGCGAACAAAGTCAATTGTAACCTTAACATGCTTGCCAATGAGCTTCTTCCGGAGAAACTCTTTTGCTTCATGAGCATAATATGCTTGCTTTGGATCTGAAAGTCTACAACCAATGAGTCCAAGGCATTGAAGATACTCTGATTACTCACTTCGGTCCTCTTGTCGAGCTTAGCTGTAGTCTACGCTCCTTTCCGCTATCCCTTTCTACGACAGAAACCTGATCGCCGCTCCATATGCGCACTATGGTCCCGTCAAATACCCTCGTTTGACCTGAACTTGTGACACCGTCCGACTTCGCAGCTATGGTAGGCGCATTGGCATAAAGACCAGCTTTTTTCTCTTTTGCAGCTCTCTCTGCTGAACGAATCCTTTCCATAGCACCAGAATTTGCAAGCATTCCAGCATGCCAGTCAACGACGCGTGCCAGTCCCGCAGCAACGAGGAACTCGGCAATATTTCCCGCAGGGTGCAAAACTAAGGAATGGTCATCGTTTGCAGAATAGCACAAATTCTTCACTGACCCGTTCCTATGAAGACGCTGGCGGATACAGGCGCAGAAGTAGAACTAGATTGAAATGGGATGGCGGTCGCGTTCGGTAATGACAATATGTGGACGTGCACCAGACGTTGGAGAAGGCGAGACTCAGTGAAAAACTTCGCCTAGATAACATGACATTGATTAACAAACAAAAAGAACTTAAAACCTCAAAACCTCAAAACCACAATGGAACCCACCTCTTCGCCTAAAGGTTCGGAGGCTTCGCCTGGCTTAGCAGCGGCACGAGGGCTTTTGACGCCTGCTAAAGAGATGTTGACCATCCGATGGTCCCCGTCTGGCATAAGAAGCCGGATACGCAATGATGTTCCATCCCGGACATTTTCCACGATACCTGACATAGGCGTCAAAGGCAGTTACGAACAGCTGAAAGGGAAACACACCCTCCAAATCTTTTCCTTTCCACTCGGCCAGGAAAGCTTGAGCGTCTGCTGGCATACTGTAGTGTATGGTTCGTGCCTACTTCCATTGGTATCAATGGAGAACAAGTAGCAATGGCAGAAACGGTTGCCTTGGGGCCATGAGGGTTCCATAAGCCCTTCCCAGCTGCCTTAGCCTCTGCTTCGAACTCCCGCTTCTTGAAATCTTCTTCGGAGGGCTCACGTTTGAGGTCCTTCAGCTTAACCCAGCCGTTTTTCAAAAGTTCTGACGGTAAGTCGACACCTCCGATCTCAGCCGACCCGATATCGCGGGGTACATCGTCGTTGGGTGGTAAGGCGAAAGCAGACACAAAAGTTATTTCTTTGCCGACTGTCAGAACGCGCAGACATTCACGAGACTCAAAAGCCCAGGGCTATCTGATTGTCAACATTGATAAATCCAAGTGTGAAATCGTCCGACCTCATCGTCCCTGGTCGAAGATCCGATACGAGGAGCGGTAACATCTGCAAGATATAGTACTCTATCAAATAATATCATCAGGTACGTAACATCAGTTGWAATTGTTCACTAGCCTCTCTTTTGGCGGTTGGCCCGGGGTTCCACGGGTGCGCAGCACAAGCGAGTCGCCAGACAAGACGGCTGAGCGACAAAAATAGTAAGGATTCGTGTCATCTTGTTTGTAGTAAGAGAATTACATTTTACGATCTAGGTGAATCCCAAAAATATTGCGATCAGTGTTGACGATAACCAAGGGACCAAAACTCACAGCCTTGAGAGCCATGGAAGTTTGCAGAGAGGAAGTGATAGAAAATGAGAAAAACGCGTATAAGGCATGATCTTTGTGTTCTTGACGCAGTGGGGTGAAGCATGTCTTCCACGGTCAGTTGACCTCCCATCATGTGATCCCTCTAATTATGTGTCGCGAGACTGTTTATTACAAGCCAACCAAAAAGTCCCTATATAGAAACACAACAGTGATATAGTCTCTAGTAGGAATGTCATAAGATTGTATCAGATGGGGGGCGAGATCACTCGTCGCGATCCAGGCAAGGCACGAAGCAGCTTTCTCCCCACTTTGCGTGCCCAACGACATAGAAGTGGCATCTCGACCACCGACGTGGGACATGGCGATGTGATCCGCAACCACTCATCTGGATCCGAGATATTACGAAGAAACCAGGGATGCCGCTGCCTCGAGCTCAATAAGCGCGACCCGACCAAGTAATGGAAATCACCTTAAGCTCCCCCAGGGTTATTCTTTGCCTTGGATCTTTTTGTAGCATTCGGTTCAACAAGCTAATGACAGTGAAGCCTTCGGTGCCCTTGTTTTTAGGATGTCGACCTCCCGTTGCGATCGAATCAGCGCCCATAGTTTCATCGGCCGACCAGTCCTCAGTGCAAACCTTGTGGTATAACGTATACTCGTTATGGTTAACGTCCGAGATATTGAATGGCGTGTGGCCAAACAAAAGACAGTAAAACGTCACTGCGAGAGACCAGACATCTATGGCTTTGGTTATTGGAGGTTTTTTGCTCGAAGCATTTTTCATCGTCTCTTCTGATGGTGAAAACGCGGTGCGTGAAGTTATGCCGACTTCTTCGGATTCCAACATGTTGTCGAGCCATACCACTTCGGGTGCAAGGAATGAAGGTGTCCCCATCCTCTTATGCAGGTCGTCCTCCGAAAACAACGCAACTTCCTCGTCAAGCTCCTCCGTTTTCTGCTTTCGTAAACTAGGAAGGAAGTGGGATACTCCGAAATCAATAATTTTGACGGTTGTACGATTTTCAGTCCACAAAAGATTAGCTGGCTTGATGTCCCGATGAATTATACCTTGATTGTGAACTAGGACCTGCCTTAGCTATTATCTCTGCGCATGAAGAACGGACTGTCGTACGATAGTCCAATCCGATAATCACATCCCGAATGATGCGACGAGTCTGATCCACCAGCAGAATCGGCTTATGTTCAGCATTCGTCCATTCAATTGGACCCCCGGACAAATACTCCATTACTATAGGACAAGGGTAAGCGTTTGAAGTTGTTGCAAGAGTCAATGGCACGCAGTCACCCCATGAGTGTCGCATGGCCACTCACTGATATATATTTTCTCTTGCTGAGGGTCATCAATCACTTCAAGCAACCTAACAAGGTTCGGATGGCAGCATTTCTTCATTATGGTAATTTCCTTCCGAATTCCATGCTCGGTGGTGCTCATGGGTGGCGCCTTCTCACTATGGCTATGTTGTTGGTATGACCTCCGGAGCTTCTTCATCTTGTCACGRGGACTCGTTCTTCGCACAACCTTCATCGCCTGCAGATTGTGCTTATGCTCAACATCGTCATACACGTGTGAATGCTGAACGACTAACCAGTTGGCGACCACCATTCTGCTGGTCCTCGCATAAGAATACATCGCCATGCTTTCCTTTACCAATTCGCTCGCCGCGACTGTACTGGTTTATCCATTTACGGCGGTCGGACGTCTTCAGTGAACGTGTCACCTGCGGAACAGCACCGTTGCCACGCTCTTGGTTCATGTGCCACTTTGGGGTTTAAGCAGGTTGTGGAAAAGCAAGGAGCATCGAACAACTAAAACAGGTTATATTCTAGGACCCTAACATTCAATGTGCCAGGGTTGATGATGATGGTGAGGGACGGTATTTCGGAAGATTCGGTAAACAAAATAACCGCGATCAACCCAATTTCACCATAATCCTAAACATCATATTTCCGGTGGTACAGTTCGTCATAGTTAGGATAACCATATTGCTGCATAAATTTGGGCGTGATAGTAGCCTCGAGGTATGCGACTCCTCGGTTTATGCGCCACAAAACATTCACTGAGCCATGACATGCATTCGCATGGACCATCATGCATCCTTCTGGAAGACTCGGACGTCGAGATTTAGAGGCAGAGACAGCCAACCAAAGCTATCCAACATAGCGAATCTTGATGCCCCCTATGCGGTTACGAGCCTCGAAGGCTGTATAAWCTGTTTAGCTTTGTTACATATTCTACGTATTCCCTTACCTCTGAGCTCTTCGGCTTCTTCGCGCTGTTCATAGTCAAGCACAAGACGTTTCAGGTGTTGTTGTTCGACCTTATCCTGAAGTTGCGCAGTGCGTGTTTGAACGGCAAGCGCAGCGCTAGCAGGAACCGCTAATTGCCGAACCTTAAGGTGCTCAAAATATGCACATCTCACGAGACGCAAGACGAGCCTACCTGTTGCTTGTTGCCTCGCTTGGTAACGACGGCAAAATTCATCACATCCTGCCCTTTCGATTGTGGAGCGCTAGACTCGTCGTCATCTTCTTGCCGTTTCTTTCGGATATTGGGAGGAAGCACAGCGGAATCCCACAAGGCAAGCGCTGTTTTCTTATCTACCTTGCGAGATTCCGCAGAGGTGTCCGTGACAAGTTTCGCAAGCTCCTTTGCAAATTCGGCTTCGTCTTCTTCTGATGGTCCGATATTTTCTTGCAAACTGTTGCTTGCTGAAAGGACAACCTGTTCCTCTGGTGACGGGGCGCGTTCGTCCAACTTAAAAGGGGATTAGCATGGCCAGTTTAGGGACGGAAAAAACGTGCCATACACTTTCCTGAACAGCAGCATCTGATTCTTCCTCTTCATCAAGCCTTTCCCTCCTCTCGGTTTCTTCATAGCTATCATCACTGCTTTCATCATCTGGCACTTCTGTCGTTCAATAATGGATGAATGTATACTGAAACAGAACATACTAGCATCTTGATATGCAGAACTGAACATATCGTCAACGGCAGCAGCAGCTTCTTCTAATGTTTTGGCTATGATTAATTTTGGCCTTACAGCCTATAACTCAGTCAGTACGTGAACGGCAGCTGTACGTATCTGTACAAAACTGACATCCATTGAATCTGACACCATAAAGTCTACGTCCATTGGTAATGCTTCTTTACAGTGGGTATAATACTTGGGTGGTTGTCAACAGATATTCGCTTTGGCTAGGATGGCAATTACCTGGAAGAATGTCAAGAAGTTATCAAGCCTTTTCTTCTGCGTGCCACGATCAAAACACATTCCACAAGTATCCAAGAGCACACAAATCAAGCGTATTCTGAAATAATCATCTGGCGAGTCGAGCGGAACTAGTTGCTTGGGCATAGGTCGCCCTTCTGCTAGAAAATATGTTTGAACAAAAACTTGGTTCGTCACTCCGATAACGTACGATGTCCAAAAGTGACGAGGGTCCACAATGTGTCAAAAACGATGCTGGAGCTCAGCAGTCGATATATGTAAAGTTCGCCCAGGTACTTGATAGTGGCTAAACGCCGCTGATTGGTGCTATAAACGTTCTGTTCGAGACCTCTGCGGATATCTTCCAGGACTTGATCGACAACACCAATGGTGAAATCGGAATGATAGCGTTGGAGATCATATGTTAACATAGCCAGTAAGCTGATGCTTGCATACTTGACTTTCCACGGTTTAGTGAATACTTTATGTAATACTTGACGAGTGGCAGGATCGTCCCAATCCAGCTTTCGGATAAGTTTCAGCACCTTATCAATTGTCTTCTTCGCGAGAACGTCGTAAATCAGATGACGAATGAACAATTCCATTGAGGTGCGTTGTTTTTCTTGCCTGGGGGCACGTTCCGGGGGATTACACTAAACGACGTGCCTATGCATTGGTTGCTTATGCGACTAGTCTATCATTTACGTACCTGATAATATGCATTTTCGAGTAATAAAATCTGACGCGAATCAAAGTGTTGCAAAGCTTGTTTGCGTCTCATAAGTTCAAGCTTCGTACATCATTAGAACAAAAGCATGCGAGAAATATTGGGAAAATACCATTGTGCCGAATCTTTCTGATGTTTCTTCACTGCGAAGCAAGAACCTACCGCATCCTTCTAATAATAGTGCAATATTCTCAACGTTGATCCCTGAGAAGTCATCGAGGCAAACTTTGAATATATGTAAGATAAGATGAGAATGGACTACGCGGAATTTGGTAAGACTGGAAAGGAACACAATGTTCTAAGCAATACGGTCAGACGACACCACAAATAGATGGCTGAATCCACGAACTTTCATCCGGACCTCTGCCAACTCTTTCACGACATTTTTCTTGCGCTGCAAATAACGAAATTCCTCGTCAAGCTGTAGTAACGTCTCAATCATTCTGTCGGTTACTAAGGGAAATAAATACTCCGTACAATGGCAACTAGCTCCGATCCGATATCAGGCATATATTTGTTCAGAGTGGCAACGAGTCTGGAGTAATATGGTAGTAGATCCGTCCTGTTTTTGGGCACTTGGCTTAAGAACTAAGGCAGGTCGATAAACAGAGACCTTCCAGTAGAATTTCGCCCAAACCTTTACAAGTCTCTTCCGGGCAGCCTTGGAATTCAAGAAAGCGAAGTCAACTGCAGCTTGGTCAATCAATGTTCTGTTTGTTGCGTCGGGTAACCGGACTAATAAAGCCGTTAATAATTGTGATGGACCTTGAGGGGCAAGTCGAGGAGAAAGAGGAGGTGTTGATGCCTTGGGTGTTCCTGGCGTCGGGGTAGCAGCCCTGTCGTGATAACCAATGACTGACACCGAACCTACGGTTGTGATAAACAACTTACTCGTCCTGATCTACATCCAAGTTGTGATCATCTCCATTAGTCATGGCTTGTTCGACAGCTCCATCACCGAGCCTCTCCAATTCCGCTTCTAGTTTTTTGACTTCTTCTTTTTCCTTGTCAATTCTTTCCTTCTCTGTCTCTTTCTCCTTCTCCTGATCTGCCGTGCAATCTCTCATATCGTCGACACCAAGGACGCTGCTAGGAACAAAGTCTTTAAGATCTTGTACATCCTCGAAAAATTTTCGTTCTTCTTCGTCTTCCCATTTCCCACCTACAGCGTACGCGTCATCAAGCTCGCCATTTGTCTGGTTAGAGCCTGTGCCGATAATAATTGAATCTGACTTCTGTGAAGCAGTCGGCAAAGWTGGGAGAGGCAAGTACAGCAATTCGGATAGCCTGTGCGACGAGTTATATTGAGCAGAAAGTAGAAAAAGAAAAGGGACGTTGTCAAGCATACGATTGGCAACTAGCGAGTAATTTTTCATAGCTTTTAGTCATTTTCTCATATGCTTGTTGACGATCCTCGAAAATTTCACCAGAGCGAATGTATGCTTCGTGATTACGTTTATCTTGATCCTGAAGCCTCTGAAGGACGGAGTTGTATGAATTTATTATGAGTCGATATATTGAATACCTTGTGCTCAATCAACAGTTTTTTACAAACACTTTCAAAGTATCCCTCGCACATATGCCTGAAACGGTCGCGGATGTCCTGCTCAATTAGTTCCTCTTCTTCTTTGATAAGCGCAGGGAAGTGTGCATCTCCGTTCATGAGTTCTTGAGCAGCCGACAGAGTCCCTGATTCGGAATGAACGGAAACCTGCTTTGAGGATACCGGGGGTGTTATGCCAAGGAACGGGCGGGAATATGATTTCAAAAAAGTAGTTAAAAGAGGGAGCGAKGACAATGACGGATCGTTGGACAGCTATATGCGCGTTAGGCTGATTAATCGGGACGGCAATGACAGGACCAACTAATTCTTTCAAAACTTTCATGACCCACTCACCCCCACTCCTATCAGGGGCATCCTTGATGATTCCAACCAAAGCAAATTCCGCGCATACACGAAGTAATGGACGCTGTTTGGTGACCCGATTGACATCTTCTTTTTCCCTTTGTTCGGTACTGAGAGCACTCAATGCTGCCCGCGAGGGCGGGCCCAAYGCTGTAGATAAAGAGGCCACGAGTGGAGGCGTGAATGTCTTCGGAAAGCGACGATGCAGTGCGGAAACAACCTGTTGGAACAGTTGAAATCATACAAGGAATCAGAGAAAACGCCAATTCGTCCGTACCTCGACAGCACTCCAAACGTCCCTTTCAGTTTTGCAGCGCGCAATTCCATCGACGGCAGCCGAGACGATTTCATCAATGTATTTCTCCAAGGAAAGAGTTTCAATCTCTTTGAGAATCTGGTCATGGTTATCAATAGCTAAGGACTGGCGTATCCGTTTAATCAGAGCAGTATGACGTTTCAATGAAGAGTCGAGTTTGGACGGCTCTGCCCCTGAATCAGCGACCCGGTTTGCGAACAGGCGCAGTGCACACCTTCCAGCACAGGGTTGAGGTTAGACTGCTTGAGTTTCGTCCGCTTGACGAGGCGAGCTCTCTCATCCTCAAGCTTTGCCAAAGACTGTGTGGAATTCAATCCAGGATCCATGGCTGCCATGATTGTCCAGTTGAGGACGCAGAAGTTCAAGTAGCCTGCCGCTCCGCTCTTACGTAATATAATCAGCGTCAACCACGGAAATGGACGACATAGACGACTATATTGTCGACGACATCAGCTTAGATGGCGAGACCTTAGCATTGTTGGACCAAGAAGAACAAAAATACTTAACGTTGAAGGACGCATTCGCGCCAGTGGACGCGCCACCCGTTAGCAAGAAGCGAAAAACTGGTTCTGGATGGAGACCTGGTCACTCTAACGCTGATAATTTTGAAGACCTACCTGAAATATCTGTATACGGAGATGGAACATACGGCGTGCGGGATGTAGCCAGGAATAATTCAATCTTTACTACCCGGAATTTACAGAACAATGCAAATACCGAAGGTTCTACACCCACGGTGGTTGCTCAATCTAACAGAAATAATTCTATTGGACCCCATAATATACAAGAACAATCGTCGCMTGGAACAAGAACCAGGAATGTACCAGCGGTGGCGCCTCGAAGGTCTTCATCATACTCAAGAGGGCCTAGACAGGATATGCAATTGGAAGTGCAATTGCAAGAATTGCAGCATAGAGTATTCAAGGTTCGACACCCTGTTGGTTCTTCCGTTTCGTGTATATCTAATCCAACAGATAGCTTAGCGAAGAAAATGAGGCTGCACAGTTAGAGTTACAGAAGGCAATGGATCAGAAATTGATTAAGGAGGGTGAAGCCTCGATCTTAAGAAAAAACCTAGAGAAGGTAAATGTGCACTTCTGTGTTTCCTTGGTCTTGACATATAATCAGGCCGTGCAAGATCATGCTGCTCAAATCACGGGTATTAAAGCCGCCAAGGAAGAAGCAGATGCTAGGCAACTTCAAGTTCAAAAAGAGATGAGAGATGAGATAGAAAGGATGAAGACCCAACTTCTGTTCAAGGTAATCTTCCAAACTTTCCCGTGACTCTGTCTCAATCTTTTGAAGCAACAAGAGATCGAGAGCTCTTACCGAAGAGTACCGTCCTCAGCACGTGCAAGTAGAATTCACAGAGACCCCCTAAGGACACCTATTCGCACACCTTTTGAACCATCTCAAGCGATCGGCGGGACTCCCAGCAGACTTTTTTTAGGACAGGCGCAGCCATCGGAAGTTGAAACGCCAAGAATCAGACGACCTGTCAAATCACCCAGAAAAGTAAATSTTTCGGGTGCCTTGCCTGGTTTTCAAAACGCCTTCCTGGCCTCTCCACTCACTCGACCACGGGCCAATGTTATTGGGAGAGAGAGTCCTCCTGGCTCGCCAATGCCAATATCCCCGCCAAGTAGCCCAACGACACGTCTTGTAGGGAATCCACATAACTTTGATACCGACGATCGCCCAGACGTTAGTCAAAACCAACACAAGACTCACGCAATAATAGATAATGATTTTGACTTTGTGATGGTGGAGGAAGAAGAGAAAAGTCAAGAAGCGGATGCGATGATTCAACCTTTCAATTGGATGTCAGAGGTTTGTTCGAAAGAAACCAATCAGTAGTTTGACGCACTAATTTCCTCTTCTTAGCTCTTGAGGATTATTATAACTCATACCATGCCCGATTCTACTCAATCGACTCTGCAGCTTTTACTGGCGGCATCTGCTTCGCTTCCCGAGATAGAAGCAGGTCAATTCGCGGCGGCTTGTTCCGATATTCTTGAAATCATAGCTGGCTCCTCTACTATTCTGGATTATACCGTGGCTACGCGACGGCTATCTGGCCCGTTGGTTTCTATGTTATTCATTGTCGGATGTTCCGAGAAAGTAAGGCGTTCTGCGTTCACTTTTTTGCAAAGCTGATTTTGAAGCATAGCACCATGCTATTCAATCCTTAGTTCATTTACTCATGTCTCTGGTGCTCTCTGTACCCACGTTTGGGACCTGTCTTACTCTTCAAGTGAACCAAAGCACGCAGTTCTCGTTACAAGCTGCCATTCGCGAAATCGTTACCCGGCATCTTGATGCTGCGAAGACAACAGACCCGCCCGATGCTCTTTTAAATGAGACCCTCGGCCTATTGGAAGCATTGTGCCTTCGTAGCGAGGAGAATGCCATTGCGGAGTAAGAGACTTGCCAATTTACGTCTCGCCGTTATTGATCTTAGTAGCTTGGCGCCGCTTGTTGCGAATCCCCAAGTTTGGGCTGCCCTTCTGCGTACTGGTCACACAGAGAGTACTTTAACCCGTACTTGTAGACTGCTTATTCTTTTAGGTTCCTGTAAGCTTTCACCATGTTATTCTAATCCATGTCTCCGAACACTATTCCGTAGRTCCATCCCTTTCTTGGGCACTAGTCAACGTTTCCGCCGTTCCCTTAAAAGACGTCGACAAAGCGACAGAACCCGAAAGATTTTCTCTGCTAGATCAGTTATGTACCTTTTTCTACGAAACAGACAAGTCTTCTAATGAGGTATGTCCATCCAAGAATTCAGCAWAAAACATCACCCACTTCTAGATAGTTCAACGCTATGCGAGAACATATATTGACCTTCTTTGCAACCCTGTCCCTATCACACCCAGATACACAAGCGTTGACCAAGAACGACGTTTTGATACCGTCTTTAATTTATTTCTTGTTGAATCTCACCAACATACTGTGGGAAGATGGTGAGAGGCTAATGGTTGCACCCCAGAGCATCANAGTTTAGTCATATCAACTTGACTAACCAGACCATCACCTTGATACATCACCTAGTCTTCAGCACAAAACCCCCTTTTGATCTGAAGCCTCTGCTGCACAATCCACGTACGCTGGCTGGCTTGAAACACATGTTTATCATCTGCTTTGGAAGATTAAGCCACGCAGATCCCCCCGAGTGGATTGACAAGAGATGTAGGAGCGAATTAGAGTCATCAACAGGCAAGTGGGATTGGTGTTTCATTTCCAGCGCGTTGTTCAGCGGTCACTAGATATGGCCCGAGGACTTCTAGACTACGTAGTAGACGGACCCGAAAGCGAGAGCATTTGGTCTTTGTATCAAGAAAACTCGAACCATAATGGTAGTGAAATGGACGAGGGAGAAATAGAGGCCAGACTCATGGGCGACTAATTCTACGAATCTAGACGACATGTTGATTCGATCTACGGTCTGTATCGCTTATCTACACTCTAGGGTGGACTGGTCAGACAATGAATGGATTGTACATAGCGGACATACTCTAGCACAGAAATATTTTAGCCAGTTTAAGGAAGTTTTGGCGCCACCTCGATTCTGTCTCATAACAATCTCGCAGTGTTCGGCCCGAAAGATTGYGCTTGTTCGGTGGTGAATCTAAGAGAGTCAACTCGTCAAACRAGAGAAAGGACTATCCTTACAGGAGGCATTTTCGATCTACGGCGTTTGCTAGTCAATGGCTGCGCTTGTCGGGCGC